>VZRV01005482.1:0-11860 GCA_013398115.1 Falcunculus frontatus
CTGTGAGAAGATGCCAGAAGCCTTCCCCGTGTCTGACAGAGACGGTGCCAGCCGAGACGGACCTGCCTCTGGCCGAGGCTGAGCCCTTCTGTGATGGTGGTAGTGCCTCTGGGACAGTGGGGAATGGAGGAGAAAAGCCTGCACAACAGAGGCAGCAGTCCAAGGAGAGCAGTGAGCACATGTGAGAGAAGCAGTTCTGCGGATGGGAAGGTCGGTGCAGGAGCAGAGGGGCTTCAGGTGCCAGGGCAGCCTGAGGTACAGCCCATGGTGAGGCAGCTGTGCTCCTGCAGCCCATGGAGGTCCATGGTGCAGCAGGGATCTCCCTGCAGCCCGTGCAGGACTCCGTGTTGGGGCAGGTGGATGCTTGAAAGAGGCTGTGATCCTCTGGGAAGCCTGTGTTGGAGCAGGCTCCTGGCAGGACCTGTGGCCCTGTGGAGGGAGCCCCCAGCCCCGACAGTTTGCTGTCAGGATTGTGACCCTGGGGGGGTCCCACGCTGGAGCAGGCTGCTCCTGAGGGACTGCAGCCTGTGGAAAGGGACCTGTGCTGGAGCAGATCATGAAGACCTGCAGCCCGTGGGAAGGACTCATACTGGAGAAGCTCGTGGAGGACTCTCGCCCACAGGAGAGACCCGTGTTCTCCTTGTCCTTGTCCTGACCCTGTGAGTCTTTCATTGTATTTCCTCTCCCCTGCCCAGCTCAGGAGAGGAGGGCTAGAGTGGCTTGGCTGGCACCTGGCATCCAGCCAGGCTCGTCCCACCACGTGTAGGCAAATACAAAGGCTATATCCAAGCAGATAATGAGGAATTGGAACCTGTTTTTCCACATGGAATTTTCTAGTAAATTGAATGACGCGGAAAATGACTGTTTCTCATGGTTCTGATTAACTTTCTTATTTATTAAAATTTGAATCTTATTTTTTCAATGAATCCATTGTCCATAGTTAGGAGCGCAAGCACTAAGACTTGTTAGGAAGTGTCTGGGAATAGGCATAGTTTAAGAACAATTGGTATGCACGAGTTCTTTGGTGAGAGAACTGTAATCCCTCTTCTGGTCAGCAGCTGCTTTAATTTTTGAGCCATGGAAAGCTAGCAGCCTTTAAGTGGTGCAAAACCCCATAGTTGTGTCTGTGATCTGTTCAATAGGGTTTCTCCAAAGACACTGGTGACATTCTGCACTAATGACATGCTCCTTCTCACGCTGATGGCAGGAGACAGCACCCTCTCCACTGTGACCCATGTGATTGTGGTGAGCATCCTGTGATCTTTCATGTATTGCTTGTTAATTGGAAAATGAAGTCCTCATTTGTTTTATTTAAATTTGCTGAGCATTTTAGGTGGTTTTGTTTAGTAGTATCTGAATCAACTTTGAAGGCTTTCTGAGTCCTTAGTGTAGCATGCGTGTTTTGCGGATTTTGGTGCTTTCCTGTGTGTTTGTTTGTGTTTTTCCCTGTAAAAACATTTTATGTTCATGCCAGTAATTAGGTGTGGAATCAGGAGGAGTTGAGGAGGACAGAAGTGTAAATTCTTCCGAACTTCCTCTGTCAGCAGAAAAGCCGTAGGGAGGCTTAGATGCGGTTCAGTGTGATTGTGTCAGAATTTCTGTTGTCATGTATTTGTTTTAGCAAGACCAGGTTTTCAGTCCATTTGTTTGCCCAGTGTTTTCAAGATAATGTGCAGTCTAATTGCTATTCAGGTGTGTTCATTTATGATTATGTTCATATTCGTATTGTGGAATTTCATAAGGGGAACCAGAATGTTTATGGCAAGATTTAAGTATTCCACTACTGAAGACAAAAAATCATGGTAAGTTTAGGTGCCTACCTGTTCATCAGAGTTAAAAAAGCATGAGAATGATCTATTCATTCTTGATGTCAGTCTACAAACCTTGTATTTGAGTCCTTGTTTCGTTCATTCATAATACAAAACAAAACAGAAGAATGACAAAGATGGTTGATCAGTTACATCCTTAATTTATAGGCTTTGTGTATGATTTGTCTCAGCAATCTGTCTTTTTTTCTGATTATGTGGTGTCATACATTTCTTTAAATGCTCATCAGTTGTGAAGTGAGAATGTATTAAAATAAGATTTGTAGGATTTGTGGTTTATGGCCTTTTCTTGAAATTTGGCTTCAAATACAAAATGAGAGAAGTTTCAGACGTTACTTTGGCCTCTGAAGTTGTGTATGGCTCATGCATTGCAGTGGACTCTGCTCTGATAAAAACTTTTCAAAACATTGTTTTTGCTTGTGGATAGTTTAAAAAAACCCCTTACCTTAAACTAGATTTACACATTTTAAGGCCTCTGTAATGTACCACCAAATCATATTTTTTATTTTTTTTAAAGTTTGTATTTGTCAGAAGTTGTGATCTTGAATCCGTGGTGTTTGTTTCTCTCTTCTTTCTTTTCCTTTTGTTACAGGATGAAGTACATGAGAGGGATAGGTTTAGTGACTTCTTGCTAATAAAACTGAGAGATGTGCTGCAAAACCAGAATAATTTAAAACTAATTCTTTCTAGTGCTGCTCTAGATGCAAATCTTTTTATTAGGTATTTTGGAAGCTGCCCAGTAGTACACAGTAAGTATTTCTCTTAACTCTTAAATCTGAGTATAGCTGCCCTGAGACTCACAGATTTTATTAAACTGTAGCAAACTACACTGAGTAAAGGCACATGGCGAATACACTGAGAATTACAGCAATGCCTGTTGTTTGTGTATTCAGGTTTCTTGTTTCTTAACTATTTGCACCCACTTCAGAGTGAAGTGTTTTTATCACTGGCAGTTCTGTAAATGCAGGAATGTCCTGGCCCCCTCCACGTTTAATTCAAGAAATAGGAAAAGGTTATTGAAGTGCTGTCTCCATGCTGGCACAAGACTTAGGAGCTACATGTGTGTGATACACATTAATACATTGCAGTAGATTCTAGTTCTTCAGCCCTCATAAAGGTTGTTACTGGTTACTGGATAAATCACAGATAAGTGTACCTGTTCAGTTGAGAAATACAGGCCTAGGCAGATTTGGTTTCATGCTTCAATCACATGACTCTTTGTTTTAAAGGAAATTAGTAGCTGTTCATCTAGGTAAATACTCAGAAAAGACATCCAATTTCTGTTAGTTTATGGTCAGACTCGGTTACCTGCAGTTAGATTACATTCAGATGCAAAGAAAAGTTACCATTATTGCTGCTTTAATTTCACTTGACTGATCTTTAGTAGAGGCAAAATAGAGATGTGTGGGAGATGGGGGCTTTTCGTGGGTTTGTTTTCTTTTTCCCACCCTCCTGGCTTGCAGGTTTTCTGCATGGACAACCTCCTCTGGCACCTTGCAGTCCTCTTCCTTTTTCAACAGTGATGTCCAAGTTTAATGTGTTTTGAAAAGCAGCTTTTAAGAGAAGTGCTTTATTTGACAATCAGGTAGACTCTCTGCATGTCAGCCTGTTTTTTTTAAAATCTCAACAGTTCTAGGAAATGGGTGGAATCAGTTATTGGTTTATTTTAGCAAATGTTAATGAGAAGGAAACCTCTTTTCTTTTTGGATTTTTTACAGATAGAAGTGTTTATTTCTACTTCCCAGTTCTGAATTTCTGCCTAGTAAAGTAAGGCTTGCAACTTGTTTGAGACAGGAATCTGGAAATTACACATGATTTCATGTTCTCTGATTTTTTTTTTTGCAAGGGAGAGCCTCAGTTGTGATTGTTCCGTGGCTTTCCAGTTTACTCTTCTTGCAGCTTCCCGTTCTTTTAGATCAGTATATTTGTTTTGGAAATTCTGATGCCAGTCTCTCCAGTTTACCACAGTGTTTATGCTGGTTATGTAACAGGCCAATAGCAATTGAAAAGATGTTTTTTTGAAAACACAAAAAGATGTTTTTTCCTTTTTTTTTCCTTTTTTTTTTTTTGGAGAATTTAAGAATGAAAAGAAGCAGCTTTAGGTTTTTGTCTGTTAATGTAATGAAAAAGGTTTGATTCTCCTTCAACAATATGGCTGACAAAATCCTGACCACAGAAACCAACATTCTGTAGTTGTGGATTGCTGTAGTACTCAGAGTTGGTGATCAGTGTTGGGAGACTTCCTCTATGACAGCTTCTAAAAGTATGTGAACTGTAGTTTTTTCTTTCTGAAGGAAAATCCTGAGTGATCTGAAGTCAGCTTAAGGGACCAGAAATCAAAATGTAAAGATTTTAATTCTTCATGCAAAAAGCATCCTTTAATGTTCACAGATAAGGTCTAGAAAAGAGTCATGTTGAAAAAGAAATAAGGATAAATTATTAGGAGGTAAAGACCACTGGGATGTCTCATCTGTCAAGAAGTATTCAGTAAAGAAAGCCCAGCTTTGCTGAATTAGTTGAGGACATTGAGATAAGTCTATCTCCTCACATACTTCTCAGGAAAGAAAGTAGTTCAATACAAAGATGTACCCTCTCCTTTTGGACTCTTGCACAAAGCTGTATTAATTGCTTATTAATTAATTACATTTTTAATCCAGGTGGCAGGCTTACGTGGCGAGTTCTTGTTTGTAACCCTAAACAAAAATGGCTGTTTTCTTTTTCTCATTTTAAAAAATTGCAGTTAATAACTCTCAATCTTATGAACATCTCTTGCTATAACAGCTGATAGAATTGAAGAGGTTAATGAGAAACAAGATAGCATTTTACTTTGGAAATGTTTTGGTTTGTATATTTTTAAGAAAAATAAACTCCAGTGAAGATAATTTTCTTTTAAAAATATTGCTCTAAGTGAAGCTAGGGAATATTTCATCTTTNTCTGTTGAAATTCCAAAGTCAGGAGATGAAATGAGACATGATTGGATGACAGCAAGTGTCTTTAAGCTCTCAGTATTTACATTCTTGAAATGTACTGTTCATTAAAGTTCATGCAATTAAAGGAAAAAATTCACTTTGATTCAGGGGTTGCATTCTTTTTACTTTCAGTTGATAAATGTCATATTTTTTCTAATTATTGCGGTGTAGAATTACATAATTGGGAGCTCTGCCCACATGAAAACTAAAGAAGCAGAGGATGCTCGGTACCTTTGAGTGCAAATTAAAGTGCAGCTACTAAAGGAGGCAGGATTTTGTACGTCTTGCACAAAATGTACAACTTGTTCCTGTTAGTAGCATTTTTCACTGCATTCTTGAGATATGGATGTATTTTTTTATAAGCATTAACACTCTTCAACTAAATATAATTGTTTTTCAGTTGATTAAGTAGATACTACTTGAGCAACTTTTCTGGCAACTGAAAGTAATGACCCTAGTGATTATTTAAAGAACATTTAAAAAAAAAGGCAAACCCCAAACTATGACATAGCAGTCCTAACTGGATGTTTATCACAGTGCTCAGCTCTGATCACTGTGGATAGAGAAGTTCAGTTAAGACACTGGTGTCTTCTACTGTTTCTTCCTCTTGTAGACAAAAATGAGTTGTTGCATGCAGGGGCTGTATCACTTGTCTTCAGAATTCCACTTCTGGAGAAAGATCTGGGCTGAGATTGTGTAGAAGGTGATTCCTTAGGAAGCTCCTTTGAATGCAGTAATTTGGAATAATGGAGGCTTAGGGGGTTAAATGCCAAAATGGGGTTTTACCTTGTTCTTACAGCACTTGTTGCAATGGTGCACTTTGGGTACCCTTAAACATGTCTTTTATGTTGGGCTGGTGGCAGCATTCTAGATTAAATAAAAGAAGTTGAATAGGTAAAACTTTGAGTTGCTGTAACTATTTTTTAATAGAAAACAATGGATAGTAAAGATGACTCTAAAACGTTCTTGGGAAATACTTTGCAATCTAGAAGAGAAACAGAAGAACACTCTTGCTGAGTGGTGTTCGGCTCAAGAAAACACCAGCAAACTGGCACCTCGGAGACAAAAATCGGTTCCAAGGGCAAATGAAGAGTACAGTCTGTTGGATGATGGTGGTGACACAGTATTTAGTCAACTGGTAAGTTTCTGCTTTTGTTGGAAGAGAAGTTTATATTTGTGTTATATTACTAACTGTTTAAAATCTGTTTTCTAAAGATAGTGCTGTAGAGTCTCTCAGGATATTAACATGTTTTAAAGATTACTTTATTAGGAGGAACTGCTCTAGCTGAAGTGTGCTTTTCAGTTACGGGGGCTGTACACAACTTTTCCTCTGATCAAATGGCTCGACTGCCATTGTGTGAGTACTTGCATATGACACAACCAGTGCTTTAACTGGTGTCTGAGTGGTGGATTTCTGATTGCTGCTGGGAAAACTAAACGTTCAAATTCTTTGTGGGTCATGTATGAGAATAAAGACAACTCCTGGAAGAGATTAATCTTTCAATATTGTTTTTTATCTTCAGACTGAAAAAGATGTGAATTGCCTTGAACCGTGGATAGTAAAAGAAATGGATTCCCGTCTTTCTGACATCTGGTTGCATAAAGATATTGATTCCTTTGCTCAGGTGTTCCATCTAATTTTAGCTGAAAATGTCAGTGGTAAGTTTCTTATGTTATTACATAAGAAAAAAGCAACCACAAATTTACTTAGATTTCTATGTCTACTTTCATCCATTTTCTTCATTCACTTCAGTTTCAAATGTTGTTACCTTTGCATTCTGATGCCTACTGAAAAAATGAATAGGGGTAGCAGAATTAATGAGTTGTTTAGTTCATTGTTGTTTTGAAGTATTGACAGAAGTGTGTTTCTGAAACAGCGTGGAATTCACATGAACTGACTGAACATGCAGAGATAAAGTGAGGAAGCAAATTCCCTTTGGGCTGGAATTTGAAAGCAGTATTTGTAGTATATTTAGATCAAAAAATAACATTTATATTGGGTTTGTTGATTTTTTTTTTTTTTTTTTTTTTACTTCTCAGTTGATTATAGGCACAGTGAGACTGGCGCAACCGCTCTGATGATTTCTTCAGGGAGAGGCTTTTTGAGTCAAGTAGAACAGCTGATCAGTATGGGAGCAAGTATCCACTGCAAATCATCCAATGGCTGGTAAAAAACAAACAGAGAAACCAAAAGATAGATTTATTTGTCAATAGAGGAGAGAGAAAGAAAATTCTGTAACATCTAAATTAATTTGCCAGCTTACCAGACTGCTGTAAGAACTATAGATTTTGACAGCCTAAACAGTTTCCAACTTCTGTTTAAGCACATGTTTTCTGTAAATTCTAAATCGAATCCTTAATTACATGGTCTTGATTCTGGGCTATAAACTTGGTTTCAACATGTCTTATTTAAGACACTGGTTAGTGGAAAAACTGTGATCTACTGAATTGGACCAAAATGTTTGACGATTCTTATTTTCATGGAGTTACCTACCTAAGAAGATCTTTGTGTTATGTTTCTAAATATGTTGTAGCATGTAAAAATATTTGTGAATCTGTAAAAACTCAAGTTTTGTAGTCATGAAGTGTGTCTTCATATAAACAAGAAGTATAGTAAGTAATTATAGTATGGAAGGATAAGAACTAGGATTCCAGGGCTCTGATATTTGGTATCAACACTTGAAAAACTTGGGAAGGAATGCAGTTTAAAGGTAAAACAGTGAACTGCATTGTGAGGAGGACAACTTCTGAAAGACGTGAAATAGGCCAGTATTTTCCCACATTTTGATGAAAAACGCTCGGAGTGTGACTTCTTGGGATGACTTAAAGGGTGCTGCAAACAGGCAGGTCTGATCTCTGCACACCAGTGTGGGCTTTTTAAAGGAATGGCACATTCTTCCTCCTCATTTCCTTGTGCATGTTTGTACTGTACTCCTGTGTAAAACTGACACTTCTGTGGTAAGGAACTGCAGTTATCTAAAAATAGGATAGCTGTTACACCTGTTCCTGCACTTTAAAATGGGAAGTTGCAGATCCAGCAATAACAGCATTGATAATATAGAAATGGGTACAAAAGTGGTGTCAGTTGTCTCCTCGCATGATGTGCTATTCACTTCGTCTTTTGAAGTGAAAAATGTGATAAAAATCCTTGTGCAACTCTTTCAGGATGGCTGTGGACTGGGCTAGGCACTTTGGACAGACAGAGGTTGTTGATCTGTTGGAATCTTACAGGTAAGCTGTAACTGTTTGGCAGAAAGAGTTGTGGTGAAAGGAAATTGGAGGTTTGTGTTCTTTTAATCAGAAGAGGTTTTAGCTTTTTGTGCTTTAAAATCTGGGCTAAATAGCAATACCTTTTTTTTGAGACTAGGAATATTTCAGAAACAAAGAGCAGAAGAGTTTGTACTCAGTGTCATATTGTTTAGGTTAGCACAACTTGCTGATTCTACACTACCTACTGTTTTATCTTCACATGCTTATTTTGGAAACAAATCTGTCATGTGTTTTTATCTGTATATTGTTGATACACAATAGACATAATAAAGAAACTTTATAGAAGTAATGTGTACACTAGGCCATTCAAGAATGATTTTTTGATTAACTTACAGTTATCATAGTTGAGGTAGAGTTCTGTAAAGGTTATAGTAGTATAATTTCTCTTAGTGTAGCTTCTGCTAGTGGGAAGTTTTTTTATCTTTTAAATATTTTTCCTTGAACCTTGAATAAAGAGAAATGTCTTTATACGTTCATTTGTTCATGGTTGTGTTTCAATGAAGTTTAAGAAAACTCAAGTTAACACTAAAAATTGAAGTTGTATGCTTTATTGGGTTAACATTTAAATCAGTGAACAGTACTAGTATTGTGATTCTCTTCTGCTACACTTAAAAAATTAAATTAAATTTAAAATTAAATCATGTTGGTCTTGATCTAAGTTTGAGTTGATGGCTGAATGCAAACCCGAAGGGGACAGCCTTGACTCTGGTCTGTGTATTTTTTTTATTACAGTGCTTCATTCGGATTTGGAAATCTGGATGAAAGTTCCCTGGTCCAAAAAAGTGGTAGTGACCTTAGTGCAGAGGACAGAGAACTACTGACAGCTTATCATCACAGCTTTGATGATGAAAAAGTGGATCTGGATCTGATAATGCACTTACTGCACAGCATCTGTCATAGCTGCGATGCGGGTAGGTGAATACCCACACTCCCAGTGAATTGTTCTGGATTCTGCTTCTGATGAATCACGCTCTTTCTACAGAAATCCCCAAAAGTCAAAACCTTCCGAGTGCTAGTCTACATGGCACTGACATATATTAGAATGTTCTGTTTAACTCTGCAAGCCCACTTCCTTTTTTAGGAGCCATTTTAATATTTCTTCCTGGATATGATGAGATAGTGAGCCTGAGGGACCGCATTCTTTTTGATGACAAGAGATTTGCTGATAATGCTCACAGGTAAAACCTTTCATTTCTGTGGCTTTTCATTGCTTCTTTTAAGGATCCTTAAAATGTGCTTTTTGTCTTGCATTAGATACCAAGTTTTCACGCTTCATTCGAGTGTGCAGACTTTGGATCAGAAAAAAGTGCTTGAAACTCCACCTTCCGGCGTCCGCAAAATTGCAAGTATCAGAGGCCTTTGTCAGATGCTACAGTGATCTATTTTGCCTTTGCTTTTACAGTTACTATAGTTTTGGTTGTTCTTTTTTTTTTTTCATTGCAGATTCTTTCTACTAATATTGCAGAAACCAGCATAACAGTCAATGATGTTGTATTTGTCATTGACTCAGGCAAGGTGAAAGAGGTACGGCTGCCTTAAAGTTCCTTTGGGAAGTAAAATTCCTCGTGCGATTCTGAAACACACAGTGCATAAATTTTGGAGAACTTTTTTTTTAACTTTACGGTAGGCTGAGAGCTAGTGCCTGTCAGGCAACAGACCTCACTGAGAAGTTTCAACATCCATTTGTTTTATGACAAACACGGTGAATAGCTAGCTGTTTAAAAGCCCTGTAAAAGCTAATGTAGGTTGATGTATTGATGGTTTGTGGGGGTTTTTTTGTAATTTAGTATTTCTGCTTGATTTTTAAAACAAGTCCTCCATTTAGACCACCACCTTCCTGAGACTTAGAGAGCACTGGGAGTTCCTTTTGTCCTACTGTTGTATCAAGTCCAAAAATAATCCATTAAGTTTTTAAACACTATTTTGGGTGTGTTGAATGCCCATTCCCAAATTATTTGTTCAAGAAAAGTGAGATAACATAACGAGGCAATTTAAGACCTAGTGTATGGCTTGGAAAATGAAATTGGATTTTGTAGGAAATATGCACACCAAATTTCTGAAGTTCTTATAGTACAATTTTTTTGGGTAGTTTTACATCAACTCTAGGAAAATAAGGAGGTAATTTCCAAGTGAGATAAAAAGGAAAACTTTATTTGGTATAATAATGTATTTTTGCTTGCTTTGTGATATCTCAGAACACAGATCTGACATATCTTTTACTGACTTGCAATTACCTATTGACTAGAAAAAGTTTAATTTCGAAAACTGTGTAGCACAGAGATACTGCAGAGGAGATACCATCATAAATTCACTTGAAACTGAGAAGATACCTTTGTGCCAGAAGCTGCTGTATATATTACTATTTTGTACTTTTTAGAAAACTTCTGTTGGTGATCTAAACAACTAGTACCTTTTATTTCATGTGTTGAAATCAGTCTTGGGTTTACGTTCCTTTCTTTGTTTTTATAGAAGTCTTTTGATGCACTGAGCCGTGTTACAATGCTAAAAATGGGGTGGATTTCAAAAGCCAGTGCTATCCAGAGAAAAGGCAGGTAATAAATGCCTCATAATGGTTTTTATTTTGCAGATATCCACCATCCTGTATGTTAAGAATAAAGCACAGAACATAATAGCTGTTTCTGGCCTTCAGTGTCGTGCTGGACAATGACCAACACTCATTCTCTGCACATGAGTAGGGGTCAGCATATATTTCCTTGGAATCATTTCCCAAGTTGTAGAAAAGTGATGCCCAGGCATCTCCCAAAGGTCTAGGTTGTTTTCCCCCCATTAATTTGTTCTCCTTCCTCTTTCTCCCACGTAGCACCAGCAGTTAGTGTCCAGCAGGGTGTTTTCACACCTTGTCTGTGGGCAGAGGACTGCCTGTTTCACTTTCTCCAAACTATCCATGACTTAACAGGCCATGATCATACTCTTCCCAACACTGTGGGTGAGGGCTTGGAAGTTTTGTAGCAACAAATGCCTGTTCAATCAATTCTCTTGGCATTAAGCTTCAAGTATTTGTGCGTGAATGTGAGAATTTGCTGTCTCTGTCCCTTCAGTCACAAGTTATTTAATCTTTATTCTACCTTTTACTCCAAGGGTAACTTCTCTTTGGGGGATGTGTGGGGAAGAAACGAAGTTTGCAACTTATAATTCCTCACAGCAAAGGATGATTGAGATTTGGACTGGTTAGCAAAAAACCCACAGCACTTTACTTAGATAAGCCTTGTTTTTGTTTCTCCAGATTTCTCAGTGTTGGGTTAAAATTACAATAAAAAATTTCCATACGATCAGAAATAATCCACGCTTGGAAAACTCACACTTTGTGTGTGACTTACACTTAGCAACACCTTTTTCATAGAACTCCTTCTGCTTTTCCATTCTAAGTTTCTCTGTCTGTTTGTTGGCTTTTGGTTGGTTGGTTTTGTTTTTAGAAAAAAATCCTAATTTTCACAACTTCCCATATTTTATTTTCAAGGGCTGGGCGCTGTCAGCCTGGAGTCTGTTTTCGTCTCTTCAGCAGGCTCCGATTTCAGAATATGTTGGAATTTCAGTCTCCAGAACTTCTAAGAATGCCACTTCAGGTGCATGTTCAGTTTGAAATGATAACTTTAAAAAATGTAATGCTGTCAAACCATACTATTAATTGCAAAAAATCATGTGTTTGGGGTTTGTTTCCAAGTCTTAGTAACGTTTTTTCTTCTGCCTTTTAACTTGCAGGAGATTTGTTTATACACAGAACTTCTGGCTCCAATTAATTGTCCAGTTGTAGACTTTCTTATGAAAGCTCCTGA
>VZRV01005484.1:0-14319 GCA_013398115.1 Falcunculus frontatus
GGCAGTGTCCAAGGCCAGGTCAGCTCTGCTCTTTGGTTTTAGAAAGTTTTACTTTGAGAGAAGCCTTTAAACCTTGTGGTCAGGTTGTGTTCGTGTGAAAATGAGGGATTAAAGGTGAGGATGGGTTGAAATGGAGCTGTCCTTGTCCCAGCCAGGATGAGAGGAAAAAACGCACCTTCAGGGACTACACGAGCCAGAAGATCACCCTGGAGGCCGTCCTGAACACGGTGTGCAAGAAATGTGGCTGCAAAGGTGGGTTCTGCTGCTTTTTCATTGCCTTGTCCCAGGCAGGTAGTGACCCTTGATGGGGTTGTATCGATGTCTGTCTCGTGGTTAGAATCCCAAAATGGTTTGAGTTGGAAGGGACCTCAAAGCTCATCTGATTCCAATCCCCAGGGATGCCTTCCACCATCCCAGGCTGCTCCAGGCCCTGTCCAACTTCGCCTTGGACACTGGGGGCAGGGCTCCAGGGGCAGCCACAGCTTCTCTGGGCAGCCTTCTGACGTGGTTACACATGGTTGTGTAAAAGGACTGAATTTTGGTTCCATGTTTCTCCTTTAGAGGAGGCATTTTTTATCATTTGCTACAAAAACGAAAGACTTTGTTCAAGTCCTTTAAAAAAAAAAAAGTTTGTTCCTTAAAATCACACCCCTTTGGGCTACTGGTGAGGGGCCAGTGGAGGCCACAAAGATGACGAAGGACTGGAGAGATGAGGAGAGGCTGAGGGAGCTGGGCCTGGTTGTTGTGGAGAAGAAAACACTGGGAGGGAATCCCATCAATCCACAGAAGTGTACCCCAAGGGGTGTCAGAGGATGGTGCCAGGCTCTGCTCAGGGACAGGACAAGGAGTGATGGCCACAAACTAAAACCCAGTGAGCTCCACCTCGCCATGAGGAAGAACTTCTGTCCATGAGGGTGGCAGAGCTCTGGAACAGCTGCCCAGGGAGGGCAGGGAGTCTCCCTCTGTGGGGACATCCCAGACCCCCTGGATGTGTCCCTGTGTCACCTGCTCCAGGTGACCTCCAGAGGCCCCTTCAACCCCAGCCGTTCTGTGGCTCCTGCTGGGCACAGTTCAGGACAAGTTCCCTTCCTGCACTATTTGGTTCCTGTGTCTCATAGCTGAGATCTTACTCTGATTTTGGTTTTTTAAGAAGCAAACAAACCTTGACCAGATCACCTCACTGTGAACAACCACCAGTGAAAATTCCAGCTCAGTTGGTGGGACATTTAGCCCAGGAGCTGTGTCTTAGAGCTAAAACCAGGTTTGTAACCTGCTGAAAGGGTGTCCTGCCTGGTTCAGCAGTGTGAGGATGGGTTCTGTGGTGCCTTCCAGTAGATTTATTCAGGTTGCTGAGGCATTAAAGTAGTTTTGTGTGCAGGAATTTTTGCTGTGCCCTACTTGTGTTATTTAGAGTGAATGGTTAATGGAGCTCATGCTATTCTGGAGGAGGTTAATGATGAGTGTGGGCTCTGTAGTGGTAGATCAGTATCCTTAAAATACTATTTTAAAGAATTATTCCTATTTAAAGAACTATTATATATAAAACACTATTTTAAAGAACCCCCAAAAAACAAGCTTATGCCTATTTCCAACCTGCTTTTTAATAATGGTGTCTCCTCCTAACAGCAGGTGCCAGCTCTCCAAATTTCCATTGCAGCTGTTAGTAGGTCAACTTTGATGTCTCCAGAGTAGAAAGGGTAGAACCAGATGAGCTGAATTTCTCTCTCTTTGTGGCTTTAGCTCATTTTCCAGGTGCCAATCACAGCAATTTACCTTTCCCCCACTCTTTTCTGGGCTGATTAAGCCCCTGCAGAGACACGTTTTTACTTGTTGAGACAAGAATATTTCCTTTTTTGCCTGACTAATCCTTCCAGAATGACCTGGGTTGTGTTCGTTCCCTGTCCTGTTTAATCAGGGCATGTTAAACCAGCTGAAAGTTCAGGATAAAAAATGTCCAGTGTAGATTGTCTCCTTGTCACTAATAATAGCCAAAAGAGCCTTGGCAGCGTTTCCGGTGTGTGAATTGTTAAAGAAAGGGAAAAAAAAGGAAGAGGGGATGGGTTGTTCCTTCAAACACCTTTTTTCCAGGTCACTTTGCTAAGGAGTGTTTCATGCAGCCTGGAGGAACCAAATACAGCCTCATTCCAGAAGAGGAGGAGGAGGAGGAGGAGAAGGTGGCAGCAGCAGGACGTGAAGGAGATAAAAAGATCAGCCAGGCTGAGGAGTCTTCAAAAAAGAGGAAGAAGGTATGAGGTGGCCTCTGGCTGGCCTGGAAAAGGACAAGGGGGATGGGTATTTGGGGCTCTGTAGTTACAACTGGGTTACTACAGCAACGTGGGTGTGAGTAGCCAGATCTGGGCTGAGAAGTTGCCTCAGTTTTGGGCAGATTCTGTAGCAAAACAGGAATCTCCTCTGCAGATTTCTTACCAATTCTTAGATTTTCTCCTTTTATCCTTGTCAAGCTGTCTTTAGGCTGGCTTTGTGCTACAACACACAGCCCTCGAAAGAGATTTCTGAGAGTGAAAAGAAGATGATTGTTGTTTTTCCTGGTCTTTGTGAGGCTCTGTAGGCATTGCTTCAGTGTCCTGAATGTCTGTGATTGCTGCCAGTGACCTGTTTTCCTCCCTTTTCCTGCCCTCACACCTTTCTTTGATCTGAGCTCAGTGCCCTGCTGGCTCCAGGGGTATCCTGACCCAGCCAGAGCTGTGGGAATGGGGTTTATGTGCACACCCGGGGGGAAAATCCCTGGCTGTGTTTGCCCAGGGAGCATTTCCAGGCTCCAGAGCAATTCCTGTCCCTGTGAAAGTGGCATCAGATAAGAGACATTTTCCAGGCAGTGTTTGACCTCTGGCTTGGAGCTGGATGGGATAAAATAAAACACAAGTGAGGCTTGAACCCAAACCAGGAGCTTTTGGTGGTCAGGTTTATTCAGTGATGAGTATTCACAGAATCCCAGAGTGGTCTGGGGTGGAGGGGACCTTAAATCCCATCCCATCCCACCCCTGCCATGGGCAGGGACACCTTCCACTATTCCAGGTTGCTCCAAGCCCCGTCCAGCCTGGCTTGGGACACTTCCAGGGATCCACAATCCAGTTCAAGACTTCAATAAATGAACTCTTCCATCAGCCCCTTCACAGTCCCACTTTTAATTGCTCTTTCAAAGCCCTTTTTCTTTTTTTTTTTTTTCTCCTCTTTCCAGTTCTGTGGCCTCTCTGTATCCCTGGAGAGTGGCAACAGGCAGAAAAGGCTCAAGTTATTTAAATGTTGTGGGGAAAAATTGCACTTAGAGGTGCACAAATAGCTCATTACCCTATCCCTGCCCATCCACCAGGATGGGGATTCCCAGTGGAGTCTTGCCCTGCTGACACTACAGGAAATGTGGGTCACTGTCCTGAATTTGTTCCTGATTTTTTTGGGGGTTGCTGGATTAACAGCTTTCCTTGAAATCTCACTTGTTCCTTTGATCTCCCTCCCTTCTCAGGGATGACATCAAAAGTTTTCAGATGTTTTCCAGAGCTGGAATAATAAAACTTGGAGCTTTTTTGGAGGCAGGATGTGGGATCCTGCAGATGAATAGTTCCCTTGTAGTCTGGAGTGCCTGCTGTGATCTGGTCTGGGAGCCACCATGTGCTTCCCTGGAGCTCCGGGGATTTACAGCACATGGAAATAGCTCCGTGGGCTCAGTGACAATCTCCTTGCTGACCTGTCCCATCCCGTCTGTGTGACACCAGTGTGGGGCTGGGATTTTTAAATGAGGGAGCTGCCAGCTCCCAAGGGATCCCATCTCCACTGTCAGAGAAATAAAATTGACATTTGTGGTTGTTCGGGATCAGCATTTTGTGCTTTCCTGGATCTGATGTTTCCTTGCAGTTTCTGGGTTTTTTTTCCTTTTTCCAGAGATTCCTCTCCTGAAATACTTCAAGGTCCTCACCCCCTTTTTTCTCACCTTGCCTTCCCAGTGGTTCCCAGCTCCTCCTTTCCCTCCTGCCTGAGCCCCACGGCATTTACAGGATGCGGCCGGATTCTGGTCTCTGCATGGGAGTGGCACTGGTGTGACAGTGACACATCTTTGGGGTGGCAAATCTCCCTGGCAGCACTGGGTGTGTGAGCCCTGTCCTGCCTCCTGCAATCCCCGAGGGAAAATGGGGGATGAGAGAGAGAGAGAAGGGGAGATGCTGGAGCATGTCCAGGGAAGGGAACGAAGCTGGGAAGGGGCTGGAGAATTCCTGAGGGAGCTGGGCAAGGGGCTCAGCCTGGAGAAAAGGAGGCTCAGGGGGGCCCTTGTGGCTCTGCACAACTCCCTGACAGGAGGGGGCAACCGGGGGGGGTCGGGCTCTGCTCCCAGGGAACAGGGACAGGAGGAGAGGGAATGGCCTCAAATTGGGCTGAGAGAGGTTTAGATTGAAGGATTTTTCCCAAATATCCACGGAAAGGATTGCCAAACCTGTCCAGGGCAGTGGTGGAAGTGCTCATAAACCATGTGGATGTGGCACTTGGGGACGTGGTGGCGGTGCTAGGTTGGACTGGCTGATCTTGGAGGGCTTTTCCAACCTAAACAATTCCACAATTCCGTGGTGCCGTGGCAGGGATGAGCCCTGGAGCTCGTCTGGGACAGCTGGGCAGGCACAGGCTCTGTGTCCCTTTCCCTCCTGGGGTCACAGGGTGAAGGAGCTCCTATGGGAGCAGCCGTGTCCCTGCTGGGGTTGTGTGGGAGGCAGCAGGCTGGGAATGGCTGAGCCCTTCTGATCCTGCTGTCTTTGTCTTCCAAGAAAAAACCTGCGGTGCTGACCGAGGGATAACCCCTTGGAGTGAAATTCTCCGAATTTATCCCATCTTCTGCTCACACAACCTCAAATTTGAGGGTTTAGATCCATTTCTAAGTTCCTCACAAGCTTTATTCCACGTGGAATAGCTCATCCCTGAGGTGGTTTTGGGTGGCCTTTGGGATTGGGGCTTTTTTAAGGCTTTGCTGCTCTTTTCCCCACCTTGTGGAAGATTTCCAGATCTTCCTGCAGATCTTCATGTGCAAACCACACCTAAGTGTGTTTGTTCTGTGACTTGTGGCTCATTCAGCCTTGGTCCGTCCTCAGTTTTACTGATTTTACTGGTTCTTCCATGGCATTAAGAGGGCACAGCCCTTCACACATTGTCTTAATCTGAATTTTTCTGAAACTGGCTGTCTTTATTTACTGGCTGTAGGCTGGGTGCTTCTCCTCAGCTCCATTCTGACTGCTCCTCCAACAAAAAATGCAAAAATACCTTTAGATTTATGTAATTAATCTGGTTTGGAATGAAATTGGGTGGTGGAATAAGGATAAAGAATAAGAAATCTGGAAGGATTCCTGGCACACCCCTGGAGATGCAGACAGACATTAGAAATCCGTTCTGGTTTTTCACAAGGACAGACGCAAAATCTTTGGGAATGGGATCATAACTTCTCAAAAGGGTCTGGTGAAAAATATTTCAACTTCTTGGAGAGTTCTGGGCGCTCCCCTCTTATCTCAGCCCCGAATACCTTTAGGAGGAATGAGCTGTTGTAACATTCTCAGAGCACAGCCTGGAGCAGTTTCCTCAGAAAGGGCAGGAGCGAGCTTGGAGTGCTGGAGGGGCCCCTCTTGGTGCAGTTTTTGGAGCAGTAGGGAAGGAATTCCATGAAAATCAGCACTGGGGCCTGTTGCTGTCCTGCTGGCAGCTCCCAACAGGGCTCTGGAGAGAGGTTTTGGAGCACTTTTTTGGGTTCTGGTGTGTTTGTTGCATAGGTGGGGCAGGATGTGCAAGGAACCGTAAAGTACAGCTCTGTGTGCTGTGTGCCCTCTGCACTGAGAGCTGCTCGAGCCAAATCCTCTCCAAATATTCCCCCAAAATGCAGTGTTTGGAGTGCTGGGTGTGCCCAGAGCTGAGCTGAGCCCCAGCCAGCACGGCTGGAGGGCACTTGGCAGCTCAGGGCTGTGTCAGGGCTGGGCCGTGTCCCTGCTGGCTCAAACCTGGGCTCTGCTGGGCAATCCCTGAGCTGGAAACACTCCCTCTGCACACTGAGTGCCCTGGGGACCTGCAGAGTGCTGATGTCCCCTGAATGGGATGCTGGATTTAAGGAAAGCTGTGCTCTGGCAGCAGGATGCTGCTTGTGCAGGAGGATTTTGCAGCAGCGCTGCCTCCTGCTACTGAAAATCGTAAAACCGTGGAATAGGTTGGGTTGGAATGACCTTAAACCCATCCAGTGCCACCCCTGCCATGGCAGGGACACCTTCCACTGTCCCAGGCTGCTCCAAGCCCTGTCCAGCCTGGCTTTGGACACTGCCAGGGATCCAGGGGCAGCCACAGCTGCTCTGGGAATGCTCAGCTCTCCTTGCTTCCTGCTGCATTTCCAGCCCAGGCCGTGCTCGTTTGCTGTGGTGCCTGCACTGCTGCACTGAATCAGGAATTATGGAACATCCAGGGCTGGAAGAGGCACAAGGATCATTGAGTCCAGCTCCTGGCCCTGCACAGGACACCCCAAGAACCCCACTGTGTGCCAGAACAGGAATTTGTCTCTCATGGAGTGGTCTTGGCTGTTAGAGACCCCCAAAAAGGGGAGAGTGAGGGTTTGTTGATTTTTTCCAGCCAGCACAATGCCCACGTGTGCTTTTATGTCCCCTGTTCCACTCCCAGGAGCCTATGTGACATCCTGTCCTGTCTTCAGCCCTCACATCCTGAGAAAGTTTCCCAAGCTCTGGAATGAAATTCTGTTCCTTGTGAAGGTCTTGTCAAACTTTCTCACCATGTGCACAGGCTGGAAATGCTTGAGAAAATTCTCCTTGCTGCATCCCCTTCTCTGGAGGATTTAACTCCTTCCCATCCTCTTCTCAGGACTGGGAAGTTTTGCTTCTGCCTTTCCTCTGTGGGTCAGGGACTTTGTGCTTATTCTGTTGTTATCCCAAAGGAAAACATCCCATTTTGGGTGACATTGTTTGCAGTGCTGTTGTGGGGCTAAAAAGTGCCAAGGGTTGGAGTGGAACAGCTCCATCCTCTGCTCCCTTCCCTGGGATCCCAGAGGACTCTGATGCTCAGCTCCAAGTGTTGTCTTGGCTCTTCCAGCTGCCTGAAAGAGTTGTTCTGTTTGATTAATAATAAGCTGCCAGCTCCTTTTCCTTTTTCCCCAGCTGACAGCCTGGGCCTGGTGCTTGGACACCTAATCCAGTTTGGGCACAGGTGCTTAAAAGCTGGGTTAGTCAGAGCCCTGAGCTGAGCTTGCTGGGCCACATTCCTCACTGGGGCTGTCCAAGCCTGTCCCAGGGCTTTGGTCACCTCCGTGGCCACCTCTGCTCCTTGAAACCTTCCTTGGCTTCTTTCCTTGTGTCCTCAAATAGGGCAAAAGTTCCTGACCAGCCCCTCTGGAGCCAGGCTGGGAGAGCTGGGGGGGCTCACCTGGAGAGGAGAAGGCTCCAGGGAGAGCTCCGAGCCCCTTGCAGGGCCTCAAGGGGCTCCAGGAGAGCTGGAGAGGGACTGGGGACAAGGCACGGAGGGACAGGACCCAGGGAATGGCTTCCCAGTGCCAGAGGGCCGGGCTGGATGGGATCTTGGGAAGGAATTGTTCCCTGGGAGGGGGGGGAGGGGCTGGGATGGAATTCCCAGAGCAGCTGTGGCTGCCCCTGGATCCCTGGCAGTGTCCAGGGCCAGGCTGGACATTGGGGCTTGGAGCAGCCTGGGACAGTGGGAGGTGTCCCTGCCATGGCAGGGGTGGCACTGGGTGGGATTTAAGATCCCTTCCAACCCCAACCATTCTGTGATCCTCGGAGATCCTTTTGCCAGGAAAAGTCTCTCCGGCGTGGATGTGTCAGGGATGGAATTGGTGGATCCTTGCTGGAGCCTGGTGCTGCTGTGCTTGGACAGAAATCTGGAGCTTTGCCGTGTGCAGGGTGCTACAGTGATTTCAGAGGCCCATTCCCCATTCCCCCTTTACTGCCCAGAGCCAGGGGGGGTTAGAGGGAACTCCTGAGTTTTCGCAGGATGGGGTTTGCCAGGCCCTCAGGAGCTACCGGCAGCATTCCTGCCCCTGCTCCCTGCTGGAAGGGGAGCAGCAGCACGGGATCAATCAGATCCTGTCCCCAGGCCCGTGTTCTGATTAAACATCCCCCAATTGCCATCCTGCATCATTAAATAGTGCTCATCTGCCTTGGGGTGATCCCAGTGCCCCCCGGGCCTGCTCTCGGGAGAATCTCTGCCTGCTGCTTCGTCACACGCCTCAAATTGGAGGGTTTGGATCCGTTTCAGAGTTCCTTATGAGCTTTATTCCAGTGCCAGCTGTTCTCGTGCTGCATCCAGAGGTCGGGTCTGGAGCTCTGCAGAAGCACAGGATGGGGGGCTCTGAAGGGGAAGAGAGCAGGAGGGGTGAAGGGAAATTGGGGAGCAGGAGAGAAGAGAAGTTTGGGAACAGGAGCGTGTGCAAGGAAAACTGGGAAGCAGGAGAATGTGTGAAGGAATCAGCAGGAGGGTGTGTGGGGGAGGTTGGGAATCAGGACAGGGTGCAATGGGAAGTTGAGCAGAAGAGGGTGCAGGGGAAATTGGGAAGCAGGACAGGGTGCAATGGGAAGTTGAGCAGAAGAGGGTGCAGGGGAAATTGGGAAGCAGGACAAGATGCAATGGGAAATTGGGGAGCAGGAGGGAGTGCAATGGGAAGTTGGGGAACAGGAAGAGGTGCAGAGGAAATTGGGAAGCAGGAGGGGGTGCAGAGGGAAGGTAGGGAGCAGGAGGGGGTGCAGGGGAAATTGGGAAGCAGGAGGGGGGGCAGGGGAAATTGAGGAGCAGGAGGGGGTGCAGAGGAAACTGGGGAGGAGGGGGGGGTGCAGAGGAAGTTTGGAAACAGGAGTGGGTGGTGAAATCTTTCGTGAGGTTGTGCAAAGAACCACATCTTGCAGGGGGGCACTGCCCTCGTCCTGGTGCAAGAAGCTCCCATGGGC
Source organism: Falcunculus frontatus (assembly GCA_013398115.1). NCBI lineage: Eukaryota > Metazoa > Chordata > Aves > Passeriformes > Falcunculus > Falcunculus frontatus. The sequence continues at coordinate 8,937 of VZRV01005484.1, forward strand.
TGTCCTGCAGGAGCAGGGAGGGTTTGGATGCTCCAGGGCTCTCGTCCTGGGAGGCTGGGGGCTGGTGATGGGCTGGGGCTGCAGGGATGCTGCTCGTGGCTGTTTCAGAAACCCATTTTTGGGCAAAAAAGCTTCATCCGTCCAACTTGTGTTAGTAAAGAACAACCTGAAATAACAGAGTGAGATCTGACTGTGGAGTGAGGGCAAGAACTCTCCTTCCGTGGAAAATCCAACATTTTCCAGCCTTGGGTTTCCATGTTGCTGCCCCTCTGCTCTGATTTCTGCCGTGCCCTGTGCCCTGCCCCTGCAGCTGGGGGCTGGCAGTGGTGATCAACTCCCGGCCCCTGGGGCACGGTGCCCTTTCCATGCAGGAACAGGCCCAGAGAGGCCCTTGCTGCCCTGGTGAGCACCAGGGACAGCGTTCCCACATTCCCAGGCTTTTCCTGTGTTTTCCTAGGAGAAGAAGAAGAAGAAGAAGCACAAGGCCAAGCAGTCCTCGGAGTCAGACTCGGACAGCTCGGCCTCGGACAGCGACGGAGCTCAGCCCTCCAGCAAGAGGCCCAAGCACTCCGGGAAGCCCAGCAAGGCTCCCAAGAAGAAGAAGCACAGGAAGCACAAGAAGTAGCCCTGGGATGAGCAGGGCAGGCTGGGCTGCTGCCACGGCCGTTCCTTGGTGCACACCTCGAGCAGCCAGCAGGGATCAGAACTGCTCCTGCTCCTGGGACAGGGAGTTTCCTTCTGCAAATCGCACGGGCGTGTGGTGTTACAGGTGTCGACCTTGCTACGAGCTGTCCTCTGTCACCTTGGGCACAGGCTGCCCCTTTCTCCCACAGCTGCTGCCAGCTCAGGCTCATGACACCCTGCAGGGCAGCTCTGCTGTCCCACAGCCTCGTGTTCCGCTGGAGCTGCTGCCAGCTCCCGTGGCTGCTGTGCCAGCAGCAGCCTGGGTGACACCAGCGCTGTCCAGTGGGTTGGGGTGGCACAGCCAGGCCCACACCCTGCTGGGGACAGGGTTTGGTGTTGCTGGGCCCTGTGATGGGACCACAACCCCCTGGCACAGAGCTCGGGGCTGCAAAGCTGCCCCAGCTCCCTCGGTCTCTCTGCAAACACCAGGAGTGCAGGAGCAAGGAGCGAACGGGGGAGTGGAGATACGGGGAGTAAACATGAACTGTGGAGTGTTTGCTGCCTTGGAAAGGGATGGAAAATAAATCTCTGCCCTCTCCAGCTGTACTTTGGACAGGCTCCTTTCCACACTTCATCTTGGGCAGGGGGAGAACAGCGCTGGCCGCGTGGAGGGCACAAGGAAAGGGTTTTTTTGGGAAGTTCTGGCTGCTTCCTGAGGTTCCTGGAGGTGGGAAGGGGGTGTGTGGTGAGGTAACCCATAGGAGCAGCCTTTTGGAAGGAGCATAAATCTTGTAACTGGAGCTGAAGGTCAGGGGAGGGGGTGGCAGGGGGACTGTGCCAGGAGCAGGAGCAGCTCAGCCCTGCTGGGACAGATGTGAATGGGGGGAAGGAGTCGCTGCTGTGGCCTCTGGCTCTGCAGGGAGCTGGGATTGGGGTTGGCGGCTGTTGGCATCGCAGGAGGAGTTGGGGTTACTGGTACGGCCTCCCCCTTATCCATTTTCCTTCCCCTGTGCCTCCCACCCCAGATCCCCATGGCTGCATCCCACTTTGGGGCCATTCCTCTTCCCAAATCGAGTGCTGGGAACCTTTATTGCAGGTGAGCCTGCACCTCTGGCTCCCTCCTGCCCTGGTGGATCGGGCTCGCTGGGGTGGGAGGGGCATTCCCGGATCCTGAGCATTCCCGCTGGGAGAGCTCATTTCTAACCAGAACTGATTCCCACAGCCTGGAAAAGAGGCTGAGATGGGATCTGGGATCACTGGCCATTAACCCCACCCCTGCCATCCCTGTGGATGGGCCCGTGCCAAAAGCGCCCTTTCCCGAGTAAGCCGAGCACAGAGCTGTAGCAACACCTTTATTATTTTTCCATGTGACTTTTCCCACTGTTAATTAAAAAAGAACCCAACAACAAACCACGAGACCACCACCCGAGCCCCTGCAGGCGCCGGGCGGGGGCAGGGACGGCCCCGGCGGGGCAGCGGCTCCGAGCCCATGGGAAGCCGCGCCTGGTACGGGGCCAGGAGGTGGGGACGATGTGGCACCGGGTGACAGGCAGGTGACCTGGGACAGCGTCTATGTCGCCTTCTCGTAGGTGCGGGTGCAGACGACGTTGCCCAGGGTGAGAGTCTGGGGGCAGAGGGATGGGGAGTGGGGGGTTAGTGCAGCCTTGCCCAGCCCCCGGCCTGAGCTCTTCCCACTTCAAACCATTTCTGAGGCGGGAACCTCAGAATAAAACCAGTTCCTTACCAGAATTAATTTCCCATCCTTCAGCTCCCGAACCAGCGATGTCTCCTTCCCATCCCACTTCTGCACGTGGATGAGTTTGCCTCCATCCAGCGTGACCACGGACTGCAGGGAGGGATGGAGACCCACAGTTACCCTCCTCCCCGGGGTTTCTGGGCTTCTGGGGGGGGTTTATCTCTCAGAGGGGACCCTGGAGCCCCGCAGGGCTCGGGATCAGCCTGTGGGTGCCACTGCGGGGATGCCCGCCTGGCACCATCCCCGCCCGGCTTGGTCAGCCCCGCTCAGCCCAGCCCGGATCCTGCGCTGGGTCACGGCCTCGGCTGCCCCCCTGTGACCCCACAGTGCCACCGGCACGGTGACCCTGCCCTCCGTGCCCGGGGCCAGCGCAGGGAGCTCTGCCCGGGGCCACGTCCCGCTCCGGGGCCACCGGGACCTGTCCCGGCCGCTCCCAAGCGCGGCTCGCCGGCTCCGGTGGGGACCGGGGAGGCGGGGCAGGGATCGGGGCTTGGAACCGAAGCTTCCTTGCCCTGCAGGGCCCGGCGAGGGTTTTTGGAGGGGCTGATGCAGCGAACACGCCCCTGCTCGCCGCGCTGCTGTTTGCACAGCGCCGCTGCTGACTCAGCGCTGAGAGCCCGGCCCGTGCCAAGGTTGCTGTGACAGCGCCGGCCGCGGCACGCCAGGACAGGGCTGTGCCGGGACAGCACTGGCATCAGCACTGGCACCGCCCGCCTGTCCCCATCCTGCCCTGTGCCCCCCACCCGGCCCCTCCAGAGCCGGGGGCTGCCCCTCGGGTGTCCCCATGGCTTGGGGCTGTCCAGAGCTCAGGTGTGCCCCAACCCTAGACCCCCACGAGGCTCTGGGTGCTCCCTCAGATCCCAATTCTCCCCAGAGCTGGGTCCACCCACTACTCAAGTGTCCAAAAATTTGGGTACCCGCAGGGTTTGGGTGCCCCACAGGCCTGGAACCCACAGCCAGAGGGCAGGGCTGGATGGGATCTTGGGAAGGAATTGTTCCCTGGGAGGGTGGAGAGGGGCTGGGATGGAATTCCCAGAGCAGCTGTGGCTGCCCCTGGATCCCTGGCAGTGCCCAAGGCCAGGCTGGACACTGGGGCTTGGAGCAGCCTGGGACAGTGGGAGGTGTCCCTGCCATGGCAGGGGTGGCACTGGGGGGGATTTAGGATCCCTTCCAGCCCAAACCATTCCATGCAATCCCGGCTGCCCCACAACTCCCTGCACCCCATGGCTGACTGCCCCTGCCCCATCCTATCCAGCCTTGTGCCTCGGGCAGCCGTCCTGGCCCCGCTGACCCATCATGTGCCCTCTGGCCCCCGGCCGAGGGGCACCCCAAGGGCACGTCCCGGGCTGTGGCGGCCGCTCCGGGCCGGTCACACGTTCCTGCTGCTTGAACGGCTTCCAGGAGCTGGGGCGGGAGCGAGCCCGGCAGGGAGGGACCTCGCACTCAGCCCCTTCCCCCAGCCTCGCTCCGTGCCCAGCCCTTTGTGCTTTCTGCTCTGGGGCCGGGAAAGGGTTTTGTGCCCAAAGAGCCCCCCGGTCCCTCCTGAGGTGCCCCCCGGGCTGGGTGTGGGGCACAGGGCTGCTCCGTGCATGGAGTGTTTAGTTGGGGCATGGGAGCAGCAGCTGAAATCTAGGAAAAATCAGGAGCTGGGCCGCTCCTTCAAGGGAAAATGTCCCTGCAGGGTGCGAGAGGCCGGGAAAGACACCTCTCTCGCTCAGGTGATTTTTTTCCTTGCTCTTAAAGGGAGGAGCAGCCTGGTCTGGGAAGTTTTGAGCTCGCCAGGTACCCCCCAGCCCTGGGGAGAGGCAGAGACCAGCTGTGATTGTCCGGGTGCTCCATCCCTGCCCCTTCCTGCAGCGCTGCCTGCCTGGGGGGCAGGCACAGAGGGGGCTCAAAAAGAGGTCTGGTGCCCCCCTTCCCCCGGAGCAGGGACACTTCCACCACCGGCCTCCTCTTGAGCAAGCTGGCACTCGCCAGCCCGGCTCTTGCACAACCTTCCCGGCAGCTCCGTCCTGCTCCCGGGGAAACCCAGCGGCAAAACGGGCTCGGGGGGGCTGCCTGGACGGGACCAGGCTTGAGCAGCAGCCCCGGCGGGCAGAGAGGTGCTCCCCTCCCACGGGCAGTCAGGATGGAGCCCTGGAGCCACGGGCGGGTGGAGCGATCCCCCGGAGTCCACAGGGCCTTTTGGGGGTGCCGAGGGCTGGGGCGGGGTTGGGGGCTCACCTTGACGTGCCTGTCGTCCGCCGTGGTCTCGTCGAACTCCTCGCCCAGCTTGAAGGTGATCTCGGTGTTCTTGAAGGTGCTCTGGGTCTTCACGGTGACCTTGTCGCCGTCCAGCTCGATGATGGTGGTGGGCTTGGTGAAGCCGGCCACCTGCCGCGTGGCGAAGCCCACGCCTGGGGGGGGCGAGGGGTGAGGGGGTGCGGAGGGGCACGATGCAGCCGCCCACCCCCGGCATCACCCCCGAGCTCTTCCTCCCCGTGTTGGTGGAGGGTGAACCCCAAAACTGCTCCCCACAACTCCGAAACTGCTCCCTGCTCACGGTTCTGGGGGGCTCCGTGCGCCCCCGGGGCGGGAGCAGAGGAGGGGGGCCAGGGAATGCTGTTCTTGCTGAGGGATGGATTCGGGACCAGCACCCACCAGCCCCTGAGCAGGGTGAAGGGGGAGCACTGGTGTCTGTCCCCCCCTCCCCGCACTGCTCTGGGGTGGGGGGCTCCCCCTGGCCGTGCTGGGGCTGGCTGATGGGGGCCTGGGGAAGGCTGGGGGGGTCCCAGGAGGCTCCCAGCACCCAGGGCGGGCACCTCATCCCTCCACCCTCTGCCAGAGGCTGCCCCTGGGTGGGGCACGGGAAGGGCGAGACCCCCTCACCCAGCCCGAGACCCCTCATCCAGCCCGAGACCCCCTCACCCAGCACAACCCCACGGGCACAAAACCCCAAAACCCCCCTAAACCACCCACGGAGGCAGCAGCGACCCCCCACCACCACCTTCACCCCCCCAAGCC
>VZRV01005508.1:0-185923 GCA_013398115.1 Falcunculus frontatus
CTTCTCAGGCCTGAGTGTGTCGTCGTCCATTGGCAGATGCCGTTCACATTTATCATTTTAATTAGTATTATTAACTACTGATTTTGTCTTTCATAAGTGCGAGTAAGAATTCAAAAGTGAATTTTCATCCACGTCTCTCATTCTGGTATTTTGTGAACATGTCCCGTTTCCTTTTTGTGTTTCAGACATATGGAGGTCAGGAATTCAGAGAAGATTTTCTCTCTTATGTAGAATTTGCTTATTATATAAACCTTTAACATAAGCAGTTATTTGCTTTATTTATGTGACAATTTTTAGAGAGAAACGCGCCTTTCTTTTTTTCTTTATAGGATATAGTGGACTAGCTTCAGTGTTTGCTTCCTGACCAGGAATAAGATTTTTTATTGAAGGATGGTTTCTCAGCCTACCCTTTTGTCTTGCGAATTGTTCTGCTGCAGCTATGAGTGCAACAAGTTTGAGTGCCAGTGTGATAAAGTAGGAATGGTTAGTCAGACCTTTGCTCAGAGTTATGAAGATTAAAAAGTAAAAAAGGTTGGATTTTAATTTTTCGCTGACTGAAAGCCCGTGTTTTGACAATTGGTTGTCTGTAAGATGAACTGAGGAAGAATTATTTACACAGAACTGGGATTTTTGACTTTGCTTGTTTGTTTTGGGAGGGGCCCTTGAGCTGGGCTGAGAATCCAGTACTCTAGCAAAAACAAACAAAGGAATTCTCTGACATGATCATTTTTCCTCCTATTAATATTCAAGGATCACTCCAGGTTTTGCAATCACCATATTCAGATTTGGAGGGATACATTCATGAGCAAGAGGACAGATGACATTGCAGCCACGATATGTACAGGATTTCCCAGTTTCTAAAGATACATTTTTAGCACAAAAGTCCAGTTTGCAAATGCACAGTGAGGAAGTTTCATGCAGTTCAAACTTACTGCAAGCACAAAATTACTGTTATTTCGTTTTCTTCAAGCCTTCATCAATACAGCAGCTTCTTCTTCCACTTGAGAAAGACTAAGTAGTGTCACTGTGTTTTTCGTGTGTCATTAATTTTTCTTAACTTGTGGGATCAAATTCCTGTGTGTCCTTTATGTAGAAGAGTGTCCTCCTGCCTGTTTGTTTTTCTGGTCCTGTTACAAATGCTCGGCTAAAAATTCTGTAGATTTTTTTCTTGGAGGTCCAAGTCTGGGAGGTGAGGGTCTGAGTTCTCAAGTTCAAGCACTGGGACTGTGCTGAGCTCTCCTCCTCTTGCTGGCAGGGTGCCCTGACTGCCAAATAGAATTGAAGATGAGGAATAGAGACACTGGAAAAGCAAATGTGCTGTGGTTTTGAGGTTGGATCAAAGCTAAGATGTTTATAAGCAGGTAAATGCACTCTGATCTAAGCAAAAGAAGTCTTTCCCATCCCTTCCTCTCCACACCTTTTCAGATGAATTTCCTTTCTTTTTGGAAACCGTGTTTGGAAGGGTAGAGCACTGTGTGAACACTTTTTCTTTTCTAACACAGATATTCTTTGATAACATTTCAAACCTGGATCAGTTAAGTAAGAAATAAGGTAAGCTTAGTTCCTGAAAACAGTGCAAGTCTTTGTGCCTGAAGAAAAAGGGCTAAACCTGAATCCCTATTTTTTTGTCATCTTTGACATGATATATTCAGTTTGCTGCACATACCATCAGCGCTACATTATTTAAAGAAATGCTGGTTTTCACATCTATTAGTGCATGGAACGTTTTCCATGACATGCTTAGAGTAGAACAAAGTGGAAAAGCAATATGGGTTTTAAACATTTGATGTGCCAGGGACTTGGAAGATGTCACTTGGGTCTTTTTCCCCATGATCTTGGACCTAGAGTGTAATCCCCGGTTGGCCAACTTTTTTTGATTTACCGTTGCCCTGCAGGACTGACTGGGCAAATGAATTAATAGGGACCTTTAGTGTACCATTAGATATTAGTGGGATTTAATAGGAACTGCCCATTAATTTTCTCAAGATAAAGATCTTTTTGGAAAACTGTCAAAACTTGGAGATATTTGCTCACATTATGTGTGTAGTCTGAGATAGCACCACAGATATGAATAAAAAGCCGCTTAGCACAGTGGACACAGAATCATAATTCAAAAATAGCACAGCACCAAACGTTTGCATTTACTAAATGTCACTTTGAAACGGGGAGTGTGTAGGGGAATGATTTGTGAGTGCAGCATGAAAACAATGACTTTATTGCTGCAGAAAATTGCATTAGCTTCAGAAATTACTTTATTTTCACAAGGTTTCAGTGGATGTAATCCAAGCAGCAAAAAGCATCAGAGCAACTGGGACTATACAATGAAAAAAGAGTGTTTCTAAGTTTAAGTGCATTCCATAACATACCCAGGCTATTTTTATTAAAACTACATCTTCATTCTAAAGGCCACTTGTAGGAGGGTATGACCCAAAAAAACCCCCCACACCTGTGACCTTTCTGTGTTGATGTTCACTTTTGTAGTTGGTGTTTGTGCCGTGTCACAGGTGAAGTGTGATACCAGCAGTACTGGTATACAACTAAACCTGTTTTAATATCAGGTGGAGGTTTGTTGGAATTTGTCTGAGGAGCAGTGGGCTGCAACCAGCTGATTAAACTGTTTGGGTAGATCCAGTCAGATTGTATGTGGCACAAAATGTGATGTGGGAGACAAAAACTGAACACTACCTCCAGCATCCTGGCATCCTCCACCCCTGGGTGCTTCAGTATAGGCTCAGGCCTGCTCCAGTTTGCATCCAGCTGCCAGCACTGTCCTTCAGGCCATTTTTTTTCACCTGAAAAACAGCTGGCAAACTGCAAACACTGTAATTGCAGTACATATATATGTAGAGATAAAGCTGGAGAGACGCTCCTTTGTGCAGGGTAGCGGAATTCTAACAGAGTCTCTCCCAAAATGAGGGAAGTTTCGGGCACTACCAAAGCCATATTTGCTGGAGTGTCTTTTTGCTCCCAGCTTGGCGCAGAACAGCCTCCCTGAAGGATGCCAGGACTGGAGCCTTTTCCCTGGCTTGTCTGTGCACTGCAAACAAGAGCACAGTGTTTACTTCACTCACTGCTGGTCCCCGTGGGGAGAGTTAAACACAAAAACTGCCAGAGTTGCTGAGTTCCTCATAAAACAGCAGGGAAAGGATGGGAGGCTGCAGAGGAAGCAGCAGTCGGAAGTGGGATGGCCCAAAGCAGCCCAGATAAAGCTTCCTGAGGTGGAGTCACTCAGTGATACCCGAGGGCAGGAGCACCCCACCTCTGACTTCCTCCACAAGAATACATCTTTTACAGGGATGGGCTGGCAACTCCCATTAACTCTTTCAGGCTTAGGCATTTTTCTTACTTTTAAGCCTTCTAAAACCTATGACTTATTTCCTACTTAAAAAGATTCAGCTATTTAAATTCATTAATTAATAAATATTTGTGAGCACTGTTGGGGGCTGACCTTACAGCACAAAAATCCAAGTAGGTTCTGGTTTGCGTCTAGAAAATCTGCATGTTCCAGGCTTCTGTTCCATTCTTTATTTAAATTATAAATCAGTCAGAAGACACAAAAGAAAATAAGAAGTCATTCTGAACTGCACGAGCCTTTTTAAAGTGGATTCTGTTCTGGTTTATGATAGTTTTAGTGTTCTTTGGGAACTGAATTTGAATTTTGGGTGAAACCCTTGCCTTTTGGTCAAATCTTTGCCAGGGTATCTCAGTCCAATTGGCAGCCATTAAAAAGACTAGTGTTGCAATGCCAAGGGAAGCAGAGAGAGCAAAATTAATTAGCTTCACTTCAGACTCTTGCATTTCCTGGCCTGATGTACAAAGTTAAGATACTGAATGGCTCTACCCAGCCCATTCTTTCTTGTTTCAGTGGTACCAAAGGAAAAACAGTTGTTTAGGCAGTAAAAGAAGAAAGTATTTTAGTGGCTAAATTCTCCAAGGTGATTTTCACAATTCAAAATGTTTGTGTTTTCTTCTTGACCAAGCATAGTTACAGAATTATCTCCTTCAAAGGGAGCTTCATTTCAACCTTTTAAAGATTTTTTCAAGTTATTCTCTGTACCTCTCCCCCATAACAAGGGTGTTGATCACTTTGCTTAGCAGGAAACATGAGTTACAAATTTCATTTCTCAGACTGATGGTTTCCAAGGATCTGTGTCAAGTCTCTTGTCCATTATTTCAGAGGGGTTCATAGAGAATTTCATGAACAAAGAATGTCATCATTATTTGAGCTTTTATCCTGGGTATCTGCTGAGCCTCCCACCATGAGATGAGATCAGTTTATCCTTTTATCACTCATGGACAAATTCCTGCCAAATAAATGCTCCTAGATCTGGATAAGTGCTCAGGGCCAGCACAGCAATGCAAGGTGCCTCTAATTTTCCTTGTAAACACCTCATCAGATGTTCCAGCAGCTGTCCTGAAATGCCCTGACCATGGAGATAATAGTTTTATCAGAGGGAGGACATGCTTCCATCTGCTTCTGTCAGGCTGATTTACAGAACTGGAAATGCTTCTGTGCTTTCATCTTTCCTCCCAGTGACCACCACACCTCTTAATAAAATGTACATTTCTGGGCAATTTTTTCCCATTGTTCAATGTTAATGAAACAGCAGGAAAACAAAGTTACTCTGTTGTATTTGAAGCAAATCATGAAGATCCATTACTCCAAACAGAATTCATTACCTTTTTCCATAAGTAAGGCAAAGGCTGGGATTTATCATATCCCTCTGATATAATGAGACAAGAGTTACCAGAAGGAATTTTCAAAAAACAAACCAGTGAACTCAGAAGGGAACTGTGTGTCTTTGATAGCCCTTATTTCCTTATGACCGGAAACAGATTCTAGTACCTGTCCCAAGGGCTATGATGGCAAAATACTGTTAAAAATTGTGCAAGACTGGGCAATGAGAATTTAGAATTTTGTACAGAAAAAAATAACTTGGCCAAGCAAATCCAGCTGTAAAATACTAGATAAAAGACTAGATAAGTTAACTGTCAAATTCAGAATTGTCTCTGTCATGTGGTTTCCATGTTCTGTTAAATCTCTTGTGACATCTGTGAATGCAAACTTTGACTACACAATACCCTCAGGCTTCACCAGAGGAGGTTCAGGTTGGATATGGGAGATTTTCTTCACTGAAAGTGTGGTTAAGCATTGGAAGGGGCTGCCCTGGGAAGTGGTGGAGTCACATCACTGGAAGTGTGTAAGAAACCACTGGATGTGGCACTCAGTGCTCTGGTTTAGTTGAGGTGGTGGTGTTTGGTCGAAGATTGGACTCTATGATCTTGGAGATCTTATGTTTTTCTACCCTAATGCTTCTGTGGTAGGTTGTCCTCATGCTCTCAGTGTTAGTTGCTGTTTCTCAACGTCCTTTTTGAAGTATTGCTCATTTTTAAAACCAAAAGAAATGACTTATTCTTTAAAGACTTAAGTTACTAAAGTAGACCAAACTGCTTGCTTAGAAAGTGTCTTTGGCTGTGACTGATGTCATCAACTCTACCCAAACCACTGCAATTTTAGTGGAAATGTGGTTCTCTAGATTCCTGTGAATTTTTTGTTCTATATACAGATATTTTTTCACCAGTTATTCACCAAAGTCAATGGTCATGGTGAAATATTTACACATTTCTCATCATTCAAGCTGAAGAGTCGAACAACACTGTATATACTTGTTGTGGTTTTAGTTCTCATTTGTGTTTCTCTTAAAGAATTTCTCCATACAGTTACTGAGGGACTCAGCCATAGGGGGTGGAGTCCAGCTGGTTGTCCTTTTTGCCTGGGGTTTCTCTCGTGTAGGGTGGAATCACCACGAGATTTGAACTGGCAAAAAGGGACTGGGTTGAGCTCCTGGCTTCTTTTTTCCCCTGGCATTCAGGGAGGAGAGGAGCTGCCCTCGTGGTGAAGGGAATTCACTGCCGCTGCAGCCTCCTGCCTTCTGCTGTTTTTCTCTCTACTGAAAAGCCCCGGGATCCCAAGCCCGCCTTTCCCTGCCTCACAGGGAGCCGGGCCGAGGCTGCCGGGCCGAGGCTGCCGGGCCGAGGCTGCCGGGCCGAGGCTGCCGGGCCTCCTCCGCCGTTCCCCCACCACTGCTGCAAGGCTTCACTGCACTGTAGCGCCGCACCGCCCGCCTGCGGAAACATCCAGGGGCTCTCCCTGCAGCTCCGGAGTGCGATACATCTCGTCTACCATCCGGGATTTGGTGTTGGTCGCTGCTGTTCCAGCCTGCTGTTCCCGAGGTCCGGCTGCCCAGGGGTTTGTGAGGCAGCTTTTCATCCGCCATTACCATGTGTTGCTGAGCTCGCTCGGGGGCGCCCCCCTGCAGCCGCGGGGGAACATCGCACCTGCCCCGCTCACCGGGAGCCGCCAGCGCCCTGCCGGCCGTGAGCGTCACTGCACCGAGGGGAAAGTGCCTGACAGCCGAGAAGGGTGTCACTGGGTTCTGGTTCTGTTTGTTATCACTGTTATAGTTACTGTTGTTTGTTTGCCTTGTTATCCATATATGTATATTAGTAAAGAACATTTTTTCCTATTCCTCATATCTTTGCCTGAAAACCCCTTGATTTCAAAATTATAATAATTTGGAAGGAAGGGGGTTGCATCTTCTATTGCAAGGGAGGTTCCTGCCTTCCTTAGCAGACACCTGTCTTTCAAACCATCCCAATACTACTGTGTTTTACTACCAGAATTTTCTTCTGATGTCGCATCTCATCACACCCTTATCACTGCCTGTTCCCTCGTTATCTCCTGGGAATGTCTTTAGGAGAATGGACTGACAAACCCTTAATAAAATCTGTCTTTGTGGGCAGAAAATACATATTGATGAAGAAAGAATGCTGCACGTGGAGAGTTATTCCAGCCATGTTATCGGGAAATAAAACATATTTAACATTATTTTCTATCCTCTCCAATATTCCTCTGAAGGGACCATTTTCCACAACAGGAAAATACTACAGAGAATGGATTTTGCTGTGAAAATTTCAGCTGCTGTGTAATGTATATTTATCTGCCATTTAGTATTTTCTTGTAATGTCCTGAGGCATTTCTGTGATTGGTTACTTTTTTCTCCCCTTTTTGTGAAGCATCCAGAGAGGTTCTATATTGGAAAAAGAATTTGGATGTGACGGACAACAATTATGCTTATTATGGACTGCACTCCATAATAGAGATTAATCTGCAGTGGAGGATGCCTGGTGTGAACTCATTAGATTCTCTCTGCTAGCTGGGAATGGAATTCAAATAAAAATAACAATTAAGTCCTCTTTCCACCCTCCCCAGTGTATTTCAGTGCTCACTGAGTAGCTCTCTAGGGATAGCTGCATTTCCCTGTCTTTCACTATGTTAAAAAAGCATTAAATCGGCCTTTTTTTGAGGATTGCTTTTAAGAAGATGGAGTAGGAGAGACAGAAAGGACTGGTAAAACTGTAATAGAAAGAAAAAAAAAAGAATTGTGAGTGTTACAAGGAGCCCTCCTAGTTCAGATTTGCTTTGCTTTTGCTTGATTTTCTGTTAGAAGTGGATTTTATGCAAAATGGAATTGGGAGAGGTGAATCCAACTTTTTAAATGTTGTGAAGAAAAAAATCACATTTCCAACATCAGCAAGCAGGACTTGGTTAGTCATGACTTGTGCTGTACCCACTTAAATATTCTCTGTCTCAGTCTCGTTTGAAAATTGTAGATAAACTACCCTTCAACACCCAGAAATCCCAGTAAGTCTTCAGCTGATGTCATGATTTTGCGAACTAAGTAAGGCAATCTAAAAATCCAGTATCAGCAGTATTATTTTGGATATTAAACTTGCAGCTGGGTACAGTTGACTTAACTTCTCTGAAATAATTCACACTGCTTCCAAACCTATTTATAAGCCAACTGTTTCAGCTATTAAGTGCAACAGGTTTTCATTGCTTATTTCAGCTGGAATTACTGAGTTTTATTTTTAAAAAACCCTAAAAAACCACCAAGCGATTGCCTTAAAGCACTGCTCTTCTGCTTTCTTTGGATTTATAAAAGATTGCATTTGTAAGAGACACCAGGTTCAAAAAGGCAAAGAGATTGTTTTTCATCAGCATCGTGACAGTTGTTAGGAAAAAAAAAAAATCCAGAGGGGAGATTTATGGAAAAGAAGAAAAGACCAATTTTATCAGTGAATTTTGTTTACAGGCTGATAAACAGAGCTGCTGTCTGGCCACTGGAATCTCTCCCTGGGTTTGGTGGAGACTGAGCACATTTCCAGTGCCTGCTGCAGATCCTGGAGGGCTGCACGTAAATGGGGTCACGTACACAGGGAACACTCCTGCTTTTCCCTCAGTCACGGAGCCTGAGGCTGGCACTTAGATTTGAAATAAGAAGGCAAACTCCAAGGCTGCAAACTGCATCAGCCCTGGGGCTTTCAGCACACCTCATCTGAAAGTGTAACATAATTCCTCTTCTATTGTAGAGTACCACACAGCTTTTAAAAATATTAAGAAAATTATTCAGAGGACTTGGAAAAAAACACTGCCTATGTGTAGCATTGAGCTCCTTTTTGATTTTTGTTCTTGTAGGGTTTTAATGCTTCAATGGTCTCTTTTCAAGGTTAAATTAGAAGTTGCACTCAAGTTTGTATCTTAGCTGATTGTCCCACTGTGGCTTTGTTATCTAAGTGCCCTGTACAGCAGCAGAAAAGGCAGCAGTGAGTGATATAATCCAGATGTGCTCTCTGGATAAGAATAAATGGGAATCTGCTCAGTGTAGAGGAACTGTTCTCTTTCAGGGTTTAAATTCAAGCATGTCAAACAAGCACAAAATTAACTGGGAAAAAAATTTGAGATACAACTTTTTAGGTACCCTCAAAGATTTTAATATAATTGTTGCTGTATGAAAGTATTTTAAAGTGTTTTGTACTTGGAAAGCCTTTGCATCATCAGGCATGGAGAGATAAACTAGTAGCAGCAGGAAAATTTAGTGTCAACAGCAGCCACTTGCAACATTTTCACTCATGTTAGGATTGTACTGACTCAGTGCATACTTGGTGCCGCTGGTTAAAATCACTTCTGTGCTTTATGGTATTTTTTTCTTTCTTTCTTTTTTAACTTATGTTTTGCTGGGACTAATGAGAACCATGTCTTTCGAGTCAGTGTGTATGTGGTGGTTACAGCAGTGGAAGAAATCTTTAATTCTTATTTCTTCCCAAGTTACTTTTTAACCCTCTTGACTGAAATGCCTTCCTGATCCCTTGAAATAGAATCACTTCTCAGCCTTTTCTCTTCTCCCTCTCATATGTGACATCTTGTATATACAAATTTTTAAATACATAAATATGTACATATATGGATACAAAAATACACCAACAGAAGCTGTGCAAGAGCCATAGCTGTAATTGATTCATGCCAGACATGTGAGCTACTGGAGCTGGTGCAGCTTTCTTTGATGTATATAAAAGACAGGACACCTCAATACTACTGTAATTAACTGTAATTAACAGAAGGTGATGGCTGCTGTGGCGGGAGGAGGGTTAGAGTGAACCAGCACCTCGTGGTTTGGAGAGTCTCTGTGGGAGGATTAACTGGGGAGTAATTCCTGAATGTATTTTAGATTTAGCCTCTTGTCCTCTACTGAACACTCAGCACACGTAAGTCCCATTATTTTCTCCATTAACTCTGGAGTTACCTCAGGGAACTCCATTAACTCAAGACACAATGCACTATACTTCAATGAAGTGAGAAAACATTTTTTATCTTCGATGGAATAACATCCTATCACCAGCTTCCACTTCCATGGTATTCCCTTTTAATCTTGCACGTGATTATGAAAGGATCACTGAAGAAGCAAGGAACATCAGGAGTTCTCTCATTCATATCTGCTTTGTATGAAGTGTGTAAAAAAATCATCAAAAACTTTTTCATTCCTGTGATATTTATCTTTCTCCTTCTGTGTTCTGTTCCTTTTCTGATGGGGGTTAACTTGTAGTGGTGCTTAAGCTTGAGCTCAGATTTGAATTTCAGGATATTCCCAAGTACTGAGAAAAGTCTGTATTTACCAAATTGAAGCTTGAATTACAAGAATTTTATGATGTCATCATCCTAAAATGCATCAACAGCAACGTGCACTGTGCATTAAAAACTTGCCGAGAATAAGGATGTGTGAACTGTTTAGGAAATAGTTTAATCAACAACTAAATAATGTCCTTTGTTTGCTACATTATTGGTTCTGACAGTGTAACTCTTTTTTTTTTTTTATTGTTTAAGAGCAAGTGGCCAATTGTTGGAAATTGTTTACCCTTGGATCTACACCCACCTTGACACTGTTCTTCTTCATCCTTCACATCTCTCCCTGGTTTTTTTTCCCTCAAATTTATTTCTCAGTGTGTAAGGAATAATAATCATTTCTGCTTACATCTAGAAGTGGAACTAAATGCAAAAGCAAGATTATAGGTTTTATTCTTACAGAAAACAGGTGAATGTGGTGATTAGGACGTGTCTCTTTTGGCACTTGAAACAAGAACCCTTTACCTAAGGCACTAAGAAGTTCCCCAGTAAAGAGAATCTAAATTGGAGCACTTTGCAGTAGAACAAGAATAACCTTGCTGATGTAAGCGTTGAATATAAAGAGAATTTGGTGCAGGAAGTAAATTATTATATGTGTTAGGTTGCTGCAGCTGTAACCAACAATTTGCAGAAACCACCAGTGATTATTTTTGTCCTTAATTTTCATTTCCAGCGGGTGCTTCCTTCAGGTAATGGTGAGGGGCTCCTAAAGGACAGGTTATAAAAGCCCCCCAGGTGTCTTAAAATTAAATGGACATTCCTAAAGCTTAAAATATCATTTAACTGTGCATGCACAATTTTATTTAAAAGTAGAGGCTTCTCATCAGGAACTCCCTTGCTATAATTTGATGGCCAAGCTAATACTGCTAATTATTGATGGTTTGAGACCTGAAAGAGATTGGCCTTGAGGTAATAAAACCAATAGAATTCTGTTAATATTTATTTGATAGCCCATCACATATGATGGGTGTGTATTTCCCACACCTTAAGATATTGTACTTTCCCCAGGAGAGCACGGTGGCAAAATATCCCTTTAAAAACCAAGTAAACAAAATAACAAACTCACATCATTCTCCCCCAACAGACCCTCAGCCATGAAAACTTGGAGCCTGGTCTTACAAATGCAAAGTCCAGAGCAAGCATATGGGAGAAAACCCAAAGATTTCAGGGTAGGTCGTGGGAAATGTCACCTATGTTGACCTTGATTATAATCATTAATAACTGTTACAAAGCTCATGTTGTTTTTAAGGAATGCAGTAATAAAATTTCAGCTTCCTGGAACTGGAACCAAATATTGCATTTAATATGAGAAGACTTTCCTTGGCGATTGTGCTGCTTGCATAGTAAATAGGGCTTGTCATCTTTAGCTTCTGCACTAAACAAGGCCTGGAATGTTTAATATTGTTACTAAATAGACCATAAAAGTAACTTTCTTCTTGAGGAAAAAAAAAATACTTGATTATATAACAGACTTCCTTTTTTAAGGAAGTAATTTTCTTTTTCCTTGTTACATTACATGATCATTATTATGAGTATTGCCATTTTTTACATGTTCAAGCACCCAAAATACATTTTAATGGTTGCAGCTTTCAGCTGAGAACAGCACTATGGTATGTGACAGCCAGCAGGAACTCTTCCAAAGGTTCTGTCCTTGCTATACCAGGCCAAATCTGACCTCCACTAAATTCCTTTTAGACCTCTAAAATGCCTATGAATGCTGTTTTTCTCAGCTCAGTTCTTACAGTTTCTTTTTAAAGTACACCCATACTGGGTAGTTAGGGTGGCAGATGAGTTTGCAGAATCCTATATAATGAGGGCTCAGAAAATCTGTATATTCCTTAAGATCTCCTACAAATAAGAAGCTTATACAGAATTATACATCCCTACCAGAGAATTTATAACTGGACTTGAAATACCCTAGATGGGTGATCAATCCCTTACAGCTTTTATAAATATTTTTTTCACCAGGAGGTTTATATAGGACTGTTTTCTGTAGGCAAAATGCACCTCTGAATTTTTCTGTTCCTCATTATCACATCCCAGACCTGAAGTGGTTACCTGACTTTGGTAATTCTACAACTTTTAGGCTGGGTCTTAACTTCCAGTCCCAGGTGGAATTCCAGTTTCCATGCCATGTGCTCACATCCTCCAACTCTTCCCCAAAAGAGCAGAAGAGTGGTGGTCAAAGGTTAAATTCTCTTTATAAAAAAGCCTAGGGTTGGACTCGATTTTAGAGACCTTTCTCAGCCTAATTCTGTAATCTTTCTCATCTGATTCTCTGATTCTATAACTCATTCAAAAAAATTGTTAATTAGGAACAATAAAAAGCATAGCAGCCTTCAAGGCTGATCCCTCCTGGATCTGGGGAGGCCTGTGGAGACAGCCCACACTTCCAAAATAAATGCACCCCATTCTTTCTCTGTCTCCCACTTCATAACATTCCTTAGACAGTTTCTCAGGGATGATTCTCTTCTGCTTTTGAGAGAATTCTAACAGGTCATTATTGAACACACTCATTGAAACTGGGATTCCTGCTTCCTAAAGCCCATGGATCTCTTCCCTGTTTGAAGTACAGTTTGCTATCTTGTTCAGAGATCCTCTTGCTTCTTTTTTTTTTGTCTTTGTCATGTTTTTGTTTGGTTGTTTGCTTTGGTTTGTGGCTTTCAGTTTGGTTTGTTTTTTCCATGCCATAGTAAGACAGCACTGTCATTTTTGTAACCTTTATGAATTTTTCCCTTTTACAAATGTTTCCATTTATAAATAACATCTCTGCCTTAGCATCCGTGATGTGATTTCAAACTAATCCAAGTCACTGTGTGATCTCCAGACACTTTAGAGATAAACACAAGGCCTCTAAAACTTCTGTGGCAACTCAGAAGTAACACAACTGAGTATCAGCACGATCTGAGTGTTGACACAAGGCTTTTTTTTTTTCTTTAAATGCCTTGGAATGTACTTCTTGAGGGCTTCTGCAACTGAATTACATTAGAGCCTCCCACCTCCACTTTTACTCACTGATAAAAAATTGGCTGTTGAGCATTTCTTGGGGGAGATGAAATGGAAATGTTGTTATTGATTTATGTGTACTGTCTTCATTTACTTGGCTGTGTTAAATTGAAGAGTTGTTTATTGGTCCCTGGGTTCCATTAATCAACATTCCTCCTTCTCACACCCGTGGAGGGCCCTGTGCCTACAAAGCCCTTGTTTTAAATTTGTGCAACTTAGGGGGCCTCAGGAGAATCATAAAACCATCCTGGTTTGTGATTCTCTCCAGAAGGAAGGCCAAAGTACAACTGTCATTTGTGTCTGGGTAATAAAAAACCAAATAGTGGCGTTTTCTGTATTTTTTATTATGGTAGCCATCTGTCTTTATTTTTCAATTCAGACCTTTAGGAGTAATATTTGCAAATCAAGGATTCTGCAGGAAACAATAGCACTGACAACATTTTACCTGTTCCAAATGTCCTGAAAGAGGAGAATCTGTCAAGGAAAAGTTATCATTCAGCTGCAAAGCCATGACTTTATGAGATCAATTTGCAATTACCAATACATAGATTGGCATGAAAATCATGTTCCTACCCTTTTTTTTTCCAGTTTCCCTTTACCCTTGTTGATTTGCTCTTGCTTAGTGTGAGGGCTCAAGAGGCACACTGCAGAGGGACTCTTGACCTCCTGAGCAGCCTGGTTTGTTCCTGCTCTGGAGCAGCCTGTTAAAATCAGCTCAGACAAGTGACAGGCAGGCTGAGAGATGCACTGCAGAGGAGTCGTTGGTGCTGCCAAAATATTTGCAAGAGGCCAAGATGAAAACCGGGTGGCAAAGGACTTCTTGAGCTGGAGAAAGATGATTTTAACCTCAGATCTATTTGTCATGGCTCATAAAAGTGGGATCAGTGTCAATAATCTGCTCCTGGCAAAGAGAAGGCAAAGGGACGAGATTTTAATTACAAACATGTTTATTAATGGTACAGGGACATGATAGGAAGAAAGAGAGTTTTCATTTCTAACACATGTGGATTATTAATCATGAGTGATCCTAAGGTTACAAATGGGAATCTGCCTGCAGGCAGAGGGCAGAAGAGATGATTTTTATTAAATATATTGAGCCAATTTTTGTCCTCTGCCATAAGCACACAGATTCCCTGGAACTCCATGGAAGGCCTACACTTGCATTGCAAGGCATAATTTTAATCCACACACATTAATCATAATAAAAAATAAAATTCAAGGCAGGGCTGAGGAATATGTGACTGCGATGTGATTAGGGCCAAAGTAATCTGCTTTATCAATATACATTTCCTAAGGTACCTTGTAAGCTGCCTCCTGATAAGAAATTAAAGTGTTCAATTTAGTTATTTTTAATCCTTTAAGGATAATATGAACAGGCTCAACCTAAATTCTGAAGTGTTTGACATCTGCAATTTAAAAGACACTTAGAAACTTTAAATATGTATTTTTTAAATGTTTTGGGAAGGTGCAATGGTTTCATAATTTCAAGTAACAGCATTTTTGATGATAGGGATGCATGTCTGCGTCATCTGTGAGATTTCAGAGGTAATAGAGGCTCTTCATAAAGTTTCACTAGGAAAACTTTAGAAGATGGTTTTGCTAAATTTTTTTTTTTTAATATGGTGCTGTTTATGTTTTTTATTACCTTCAAAGGCTTGTAAATTTAAGACAGAAATATTTAGGATAATTTTGTCTGAAAACTGAAACCAGTTAGAAAGGTTGAACATCAGGAAGAATTTATTTATTGCAATGGTGGTTATGCATTGGCAGGGGCTGCCCAGGGAGGTTTGGGATCCCCATCCCTAGAGCTGTCCAAGGAAGGACTGGATGTGGCACTCAGTGCTCTGGGCTGGTGACAAGGAGGGGATTGGTCAAAGGTGGGACTTGATGATCTTGGATGATCTATTCCAAGCTTGATGATTCTCTGAATACCTGTGGAAGAGCTCCTAACCGTTAGAAGAAAGATGAATTCATGACTTGCTGTATAGAAATAAGACTAGAATTATTGTATTTAAATTCTCTTTAAAGAAAATATTTAGATGAGATTGCAACAAAGAGTTGTAAAAATTGTGCAACTTTTATTTAATAAACAATAGATTTATTAACAATTACCCTTGAAGAAAATTGCACATTGCCACTGAGGCAGACATCTTCAGCCTACCCTGACTTAAGTCTGACTGTGTGTCTGATACATAATTAACACGTAAATGATTATTTCACAGAGTTTTCCTTCGGAAGCAGAAGGATATGGATGGAGACTTGTTAATGTATTTGAATATCAGAAATGGTGAGTTCTGTTGCTGTAAATATTTATTGTTTAACTTAATTGACATTATTCTCAGCAAACTTGGGTGTTTAAAGCTGGACACACTCGTTGGGTGAGCAGGGTCCAAGCAATGCAAAGGCAGAAGCAGAAATGTATAAAATTGAGAATGGAAATAAAATGGAAAACGTGCTTTGGGAACTACTAAGGGCTAAATCAAGCAAGAGGAGACTTTTAAAAGAAGGAGATGTTCCAAAAGAAGTGGATGGAGGAAAGGGGCATTTTCTGGGTAAGCACAGAGACGTCCATGACCATAACAACATTAAAAATCACAAAACTCCTCCTTATATTCAACAGTAAGGTAAAACAAGATCACATAAATTTTTACATCTTGTCCCTTCTTCATGCTCATATCATCACCATTTTGTCTAAAAATCCTGGTCACACCCTTTCCATCCCTAATAAATTATTATGTTAAAATTAAGGGACTGGATATGACCAGGAAAAAAAAAGTGACTGGGCCAGTTTATTTTTCAGGTAGTTCACTGCAAAGGGAACGTGGCTCTGTCAGAGAGAAGCATGAAAGCTGCTGAGCTGTAATCTCTATAAGAATCCACCCCCCTCAGTGCTTCTATTAGAAAACTAGTAAACATATTATAAAAAATAAATAGGGACGATAGGTAATTGTGTGTAAGCCTCACAGCTGGTGTAATGCAGCAGAGTCATTTTTCCATTCACCCCAGAAAATTATGGGATACAGGCTGAAATCCTGGCTCCACTAAAGTCAGTTCCAAAGCTCCAGCTGTAATTTCTGTATTGTGGAGAGTTATATGAAATCCAGCATTTCCTCAATGACCAAAAGCCTTAATCTGGAGTATTTTGTAAGAATATGAAGCAGCACAGGAGCAATCGGTGCCATTCTTGCAACTCTTCCAACCTAAGATGGCAGCTTTTATTTTCTACTTCTTTATGCTTGCATTTTTTAATACCACATTTGGAGGCAGAATCTTTAATCTGTTAAACTGTTCTTTTCATCAAAATAAACTGATGTTTTTATGAGGTTTTCATCTATTCCTGTGACATATGTTTTCACTTCCTCTTTGAATTTTGACTTCACCCTTCTGAGCAGGATGAATGATTGCCCTGAAAATCCTGATTGTATGAAACTATTCCCAAATGCAGATGGGAAGCAGACATTCATCCCTTCAGATTTCAAATAAAAGCTAGAAATAAATAAATCTATCATTAAGTAGAATTATTTCAGGCTATTTCTACTAAAAGAAGAAAAGCTCTGGCACTGTTCAGTCCAAATTGCTGAAGGGCATTTTCTGTGTTTTACATGACCTACTTTTAAACCCAAAGACCTTTAAAATGCCAAAATAAGTGACTTTATCTAAATACTTTATACTAATGAGGCAATGCAAGGGAATAAAACCTCTTCTATTTGCAGTAATTTATCCCAATATACAGAATAGGTAAAGCATTTGAAAGTATAGTTTTTAGAAGATTTTGTTCTTATTTTTAATGAATGGGATGCTGGAAAAGAATTCTGTAATACAGTTAATTTGCAGTATAACTCATTTTCTCTCATACTATGCTGGTCTGCTTTAAAATAAATATTTTTCATATTTTCTGTCAAAAATGATGATCCTTGAGAAATCTCTTTTTTTTTTCCTGAGCCTTCTATTTAGCTTTCAGCTGTTTCATATAGTTAAGAATCTGCTACCCTGAGATTATATTTGTATTAAGAATAAACGTGAAGGGCAGAACATGGTTAGTAATTAGTAATTTTTAATACTTTTTTGTTGTTGTTACTGCATTGGTCTGCATGTAGACCAACGCAGTAACAGTAGCTGGACAATATTCCACTGGAAATGGTATGAAAATAATTTCTTTTAAAATCAGATAATTTTTATTTGTTATTATTGTTATGATAAATAAAGCAGGCAAAAAGGCATTTAAATGGGGGGTTTTTTTCTCAGAGAGCAATGTGCAGACAAGATAAAACCAGTGGCCACAGGAAGTATCTTAGATTGTAAATACTCTGTAAGGTCAATATAAACTACTGGAGCTAAGAGGACTTAGCACTTACAACATAAAGGGTAAATATCCACACTTAAAGTAAAAATACTCCAGGAATTTTTTTTAAAATAATGCTATTTCTTACAGCATCTACAAATTACACCTTACTGACTTGCAGTCCAAAAGTGAAAGGAGTTGTGTGTACTTTTAGAGCTGTTAATTGATTAACTAGCCTTCTCTTTCCAAGCTAGTTACGCCAAAACAAAACAAAACAAAAAAACAAACCAAAAAGCTGTTTTCCGTGGGAACTGAGAATATTCTAAAAGAAGAAAGGTGGAAGATTAAGAAAGCCAGAACTGAGGGCAGTGATTTGCCATGCTTTGCTGGTGTCTGGGAAACCTGATTTTTGCCCTCCAAGCATCTTGAAAGCAGGTGCTGACTCACCACCCTGATATTTGTTAATCACAGCATCCATCACCAAATATCAGGGACCTTATTACAGGCTGACACTGGGAGACAATGTTTGCTTTGTTAACTTTGGGGTTTTAAACCTGGCTGTGTATTGCATCCAAAAAAAACCCAAACCAACAACTGGGAGTTTGTTAATTTTTTTTCATGTCCTTGTCTGCCTTAACTGCAGCTTCAGCCACAAATTTTGCCTGTCTGAAGTAATGTTTCACATGTTGCCAGTGCACAGAAACTTCAACTTCCAGACATGCCAGTAATGGGGTTTCCCTCTCAGTATTATAATATAATTTTAATGGAGTGGGAGCAATCAGTTTGCACAAATCAAAGTGAAATGCGTTGGTTTTGTCAACATAGAAATGACCATCATACATTTAAGGCTCTTTAAAAGTGTTCCTCTACTTATCTGGAGAAAATATAAAAAAATCTATGAGTATCTTGTCATATGTATCCTTTTTTTTAGGGAGGACTGAGGCTGTTAGGCCATACCTAAAAATTACATCAAGGTACCAAGAGCTGTAAAACAGGACCTTTAAAAAATAGCTCTTTATACCATAAAGTTTTAAGTCACAAATGATTTGTTATTTATACAAACTTTCTTTTTATATACAATAAGTTTTATCATATATACAACCCCCAATAGAGGTTCTATTTTGCTTATGTATATATTAAGATGGCAAAAATCCAAGGAGCAAGACATTTTCTTTCTCCAGTGGCATTCCACTTTTTCTTCTGTGAGGTTGTAACACTCCTGAACTATTCATCAACTTTAAAAACAAAGAGTCAGATGTGAGACTTGTGCTAAAATCCTAAAAATTTATTAGTTTACTTTCTTCCCAATACATTGACCTTTTTTTGGTAAAAAACAGACTTGTGGATGGCAGAGTATGTGAAATATTATGGGTTATAGACAACAATCAGCTTTGTGAAAAAATCAGGGTTTTTTGTTTTTTATTTTTTTAGAATAAAGTACATTTCACAGTAGGAAGAGTCAATAGGTTTTAGCTTTTTTTTTTCCTGGCCTGGTTTCAATAGGTAAAGGGTGTGGTGCTCTCACTTGAAGTTTCCATTGCTTGTGTCCAGTTCTCTCTGGGATCATAAACTACAAGTTAAAACTGGCTTTATTTGTAGTTTGGAATATAAATTTTGTATCTATAGTTGCTTATATTTGGTGTCTATTTTCTTCTAAATCTTCACCTAAACCCTTAAAAAAGTCCAATTTATCCAGCACTTTAAATCTGTTGTTCTTGAATTCCTTTATTTTCATTGATGAACCCTTGCACAATGAGATTCTTCCTCTGAATTCTTTACTTATAATAATTTTTGGGGTTTTTTCTAAATCATAATAAAAAATCCATAGAAAAGTAATAAAAGCAATCTGTATGAGATCTTAAGGGGGTTTTTTTTGGTACAGTGATAATTGTTTATTTACAATTTGAATTTTGAGAGCTATTACATAAGCAGTGGTAATTCCCTTTGAAATTTGCACTTGAGTTCCCTTGCTTTTAAACAGATACATTTTTTAATATTTACAGTATGCTTGAATTTCAGATTTTGTCTAAATAGAACTTTATATCCAGCCCTCTCTATGCAAACTAAAATTCTACATGCTTATTAAGAAAAGTAGATATCATGTAACCAGCTCATAAATTAAATAACTTACAACAAAGAATAACATCAAACCCCAATCTTTTGGGTCTTTTTAACAACACAATTTATAAAATTTTTGAAGAGGAGGCGCCGAGAGAGGCATCAATAATTTATAAAAGCTGTTTTTAAATCAGTGAGAATTGGTAATAATCAGTGAAGAGTAGAAAGCTGATGATGATAATTCAAAAAACCTCATCTGCATGAGAGAATCAGGAAGCAGCAGAGTCACAGAAGGAGGACATGACAAAAGGTTGATATGAATGCAATATAATACTAATTATGCATTTTGGAAAAAAAGCAGTGCTGGGAGACTCTACAAGTACCATTGAATTTGTTAAAAACAATTAAAATTAATTACTACTGTTGAGTCTTCCTACTCCTCAGTCATCACAGTCAGCCTGGCATTGTCACAGACAGAAATTTCTGATGGCTTCCCTCCACAGAAAAACTTCTCCCCGACAATTCACTGTTCTCATTCCCACTTAACACTCAGTGAAAATTCATCTTTCTACTGTGGTTTTATTAGTTGGTCTACAGCTGGCAAATGGCAGCTTCCTCACTCTGAATTTTTGTGCTTTCTAGCAACTAATTAAAGAAATTAATTAATCAAACCTCCCTTAAAGATTTAAAGCTTGAAACATGGCTTAGAATGGTTTCTGAGCTTGTGTTTTGGAAGCACAGGGCCTCTCTCCCTGACCATGCTCTCTAAGAACTCTCTGTTCCAGGTCAAACAGGAGCATTTTTTCACTCCTTAAGCATCAATTCCTCCACAGCAACAGCAATTTTTTCAACTGCCTTCTCTTTTTAAAGAGAAGCAACTATTACTGAATTTTGTCCTGAATCCTGATAGCCTTACACGTTCTAGGAACACCCACGAGAGTGAAGCCCTTGGAGGAGAAATCCCTGGGTTCTGTTGTTCGTGTTTAGACACAATCCATGCCCTGGGTTGTTCACAAGAAGTTTTGCAGCAACTGACAATAAATGAAACTCCCCTCCCTGTCAAACCAATGTAGCATTTAGCCCTTGCCCAGTTGCAGTAAGAATCTGATTTCACTCCGTGTTTATCACTTTTCTTTGACAGACGGACTGAATAAAATTCATCCTTGCAAGCAGCATGTTACTGGCCCCAAGTATCATTGCAATAAAGTCCATTTGTAAAAGGGCATTTTTAGGAGCTTTCTGAGGAAAAATTAATGTGTTCATGTTTTAAAATAAAATATACATCAAACTCCCTGTTCACTAGAGATGGGGATGAAAAACCAAGTTTTTCATACAGATAGTCGATATATATTGAAGTTTTCCAGAAACTTACTAGCTCATCAAATAATCATGTCGAAATTGAGCAAAATGAAAACCTTAAATTCTTCTTGCTTTCCCTGTTGTGGCAAGGCATAAACTCTCATTCCATTATACTCTGATTTTTTTTTTTGCAAGGGACAAAAAATTGATTGTTTCTTTTACTAACTGCTGATGGAATTTCCTCAGAGTCTTATTTGTGATTGCAGGAAGCCTCTGTGAAGTATTGTGGTGACTTAAGCTCACACGGGCAGCCTCTCTGCTTGTATTATTTATATTTTTCTTCTTATTGTACTTTTTCCATGTCAAATATGCAGGAATAGCAAATCACAAATTTCCTTCCTAGTTTTTCTACAAGAAGTAGTAAGGAAAAAAATCCATGAGAAACTCCTAGTGCAGAAAGAGAGCCATAAACAACTTGTGGACCCTATGCTGGTTTTGAAAACACCTCTGATTTCTGTTGGTTATCACAGCCTAATTTGGTTGTAAAATTATTTTATGTAATAATGCAAAGATATCTTATAAATAGGCTTTTTTGAAATGGGCAAAATATGCTGAGTAGGGAGCAAAGCATCACTGCTTGGTTTCCTGTTGTGCAGTTACTTCCATTCATCAGAACTGAAAAATAAGTCTAGACAAAACACCATTTAATTTTAGACTATTATTGATTTTCTGCCTGGGCCAGAGGGAACACACTGAATTTTGGGACACACTTGTCACATTTTAAGAGAACCTGGCCAGTCTATTGTTTTAGGTGGTGATAGCAGGAATCCTGAGTGGTCTTGATTTACAGCTGCATGAAATTTTGGCAGACTTAGCTATGCTTCATTGCAAGTCTTGGGATTTATTCAAGCCAGAACTCAAATTTAAACGCAGATCTTATGAATTTTTATGAAAACAAACTGAGAAAACATCAGAGAAGATCCCAGTGCATTGGGATGGGACGTCAGAGACACCAAGTCTCATTATTCTATTTCCTCTTTTCTCTTCTCCATTCCACACTCAGTACAAATGCACCAGGAGACAGCTGCAGTAAATCTTCTCAAGTTTTGCATAATGAAGAGAGTTGAGTCAAAGTTTTATGTTGGTTGAGATTGCCATTAAGCTGATTAAAAAAAAAGCCAACTAATTTACTAAAATATTACTATTTCCAGGTCCTAGATATTTCTCCTTTCCCTTTCCACCTATTTTTTTTATCTCCCTTCCCTTTTCTTTGTCACTATGAAAGAACAGAAGGAGAAAGGAAAAGAGCAAGATACTCAAATCTAGAAAATCTAGTTAAGAAGTATGTTTTGCAACAGTTTTCAGTCAGCTTGAACTTTCAGTTGTCAAATAATTTTCAAATCTCTTCTTGAAAGGCTTGCAATTACATGGGAATAGAACTTCGAGGATAATGGTATTTTGAAATGGGCAATAAGAAAGTTTATAGTGAACCTACAGCATGGTGGAGGCATTGGGACAGAAATTCTGAGCCAAATAAAAAATAATTAAATAGATATGAGAGGTTTCTAAGGCATAATAGAACTGTTCCTCTGCTTCATGAAATTTTTGGATAGATGGCCTTAAAGAGTAGAGCAACTTGAAATACAGGAGTTGAAAATAAAAGCGTTTTTCAGTGTTTTTCTTGGTGGCAGTTAGAAAAGGTGTTACATTTACTGACATTGAGTGGATTTCTCATCTCAGCAGCTTTCTTTGGTTTCTGGGTGTTGAAAAAAAATGGCACGAGGGTAAGATTAGGCTAGGTCAAAGAACTTTGTTTTGTTTTTTCAGGCTTTCAAGTAGGGAATTTTGTGAGTCTCAGCTTCCTTGGAGAGGTGTAAGGATGGCCCATGCTGTGGCACCTGCTCCTGTGGGATCCAGCTGTGGGTTGACGGCCAATCTCAGCTAAGAGGGGAGTTTCATGAGATAAAATGATTTATTGAGGCTGATACCCCTCTTGACATCACAGCCCAGGCCTGAGGGCCCTGGTTTTCTGTAAGTTTCAGCTGAAATCCTGCCCTGCAGAGCCCACTGGGGCCTCCTGCTCTGAACACCCTTTTCAGAGCACATTTTGCAGCCAGCAGGTCTTTGTCCCAGGGAGAACTGCCAGTCCAAACACTCACACACCTTTGCTGACCAGGGAGGAGGCTTTCCCTTCCCAAATGCTCTGAAAAGAAGTTATTATGGAGAGGCAGCGCTCTGGGCAGTTTTACAGGGCTCTGCTGGGAATCCCTGCTCAGTACCTGGCTGGCAGCTGACACCTCAACTGAGCAGACTGTACACAAATCACTCTGCTGGTGAACTGGGAGCCTGAACTAATAAAATATAGCAGTACAGAAGTGAAGAGCTGAACTATCTCAGGAATTACATAGCCTGTGTGTTTTCCAGCATGTAAAGAACATTTTCATCTCTGTGAATGGCCTTTTCAGACATCAGCAGGTCAGGGTGTGCAGAAGATGCACATCAAAGCATCAGTGGAAGGCTATGAGGAGCTGGTTACTTTTTGGGTGGTATTGTACATGTGAAAAATTCATATAGGCACAGGACAAGCAGCACCTGGTTAAGGTTTAAAAAAATCCTTTACCACAGTCTTACAACTTTAGGTAATCACTTGACTTTCACTGATTTCCTTATGTGTAGTTAGAGAGTAATTATAACAAAAGATGTTGTAGTGTTTTTGGTATTACAAGAGAAAGATGATAAAAAGTCTGATCTAAATAGAAGAAAATGCACATATCTGCATAAAATCAGGAAATAAATCCTAGATCTGCCATTTTTATCCAGCTACTATTATAATCAATATCTATGGTGTCCATAGCCTTGCTACTTGGATGTTGCTATGACAGAGATATCAGCATAGGTGGAGGTTGTAGAAGTAAAGGAAAATCAAGGCTGTAGTATCTGTACTATTCAGCTATTTAATCAGTGCAGGCAAATAGAAATTATATTCACTTGGTCTTAACCCCAAGCTGGGAGAATTGATCAGGGACATTCATTGGCACTTTACAACTCAAACCTTCACAAGTGCTCCTTTCCCTTTTGTTTTCTTCCATGCAATTTTTTTCATCCTTTCCCAGGTGAAGAATCTACACACATAATATAATAATAATGACACTAAAAGTTATTTGGTAAAATTGATTAAAAGAGAAATTTTTTATAACCTTTTCCAGTATGTATTCAAACCTTGGATGAGAAGGTGTAAGAAAATGTTGACAGGGATCTACCTGTTCTAGGACTCACAGCAAGGTTTTTATTTAACCTTGCTTTAATTTATGGGAAAGGGAGGGAGAGCAGGAAAAGGAAGAGAGCAGAATTGACACCTTGGGTCAATTTTGGTTTCTTCAGGGCTGGCCCAACAAAGCAATAAATGTTGACATTTTCAGTGGGGAAAAAATAGGCTTCTGTGTAAGTGGAAGACAAGTGGGAGGAAATGAAAGCTAAAAAATAAAAAAAAAGTACTTGGAATGTCCTCACGGGACTGAAGGAATTGAAAGAGGCCATTCAGGTAGCTAAGGATGTGAATTGAGAGGAGCTCCCTTCTGTTTGTGAACTCTTACCTAGCTACAAACCTGCTAAAGGAAGCAAAATAAAAATTAATATTAAACAATAATTTGAGTTGCCACATAATAGTAGGTACATCCACAAGCAATGCCAGCTTTTACGGACCAAAAAGAGTAATAAGTATAAAAAAGCTACACATCTGTGGGAAACAGCAGATCTGAGAGGGACAAGCCTGTTCAGCCCTAAAGAAGAAGAACACCCATGGAATTTTCAGAAATATTTTGGGTTTATAAAATTGCACTCATCACCTGTTTATCCCTAGATTTTCAGTGTCATCCTTTATTTCAAACAGTCGATTTGAAAACACCTTGGTATAAATAGGACATAATCCTTTGTGTCTCTGGGAGTGCCTCGCAGCAGCAGCCTCATTTCGGGTTTGTCAGAGCAGCTCTGTCACCCTCTCCTCACACCACTGAAATGGCACTGCTGGTTTCGTGTCCCCACTCAGCTGAAACCAATCCTCAGGAAGCTCCTGCAGCTAACAGAGGTTCAAGCAGGTGCTTACATCCCTTATTTGCATGTTAATTAAACGTGAGCTGACAGCAGAAACCTGACAGCAGACATGGCATTAAGCATTCTGCCACCTCCTGAGCAGAAGAATGACAGGGCTGAAGTTATCTGAGAAATATTGGGCTCCAGAGACAAATTTTAATATCTGTTCCTAAGGAATATATATTTCCATGAAGACATTATCTGGAACAAACAAGATCAGATAAGGTTTTTGGTGAAGAGAAGAGAGTTTTGAAGCTTAATCTGCAGGGAAATGGTGATTTTTGATGTCAGGAGAGGCTTCCTTGTGCTGTGCTGCATTTCATGACTCAGCTGTCATTTATAATTTCAATATTTAGCCATTTGTGTGCATCTAGCCTTCCTGCTGAACTCCATTGTGGAATTGCCCTGTTCTTTAGGGAAAGGAACTGAGGACCTACCAGGGATCCCAGTCACTGGTTCTCCAAAGCACGGGAATTAAATTGGATCACCTGAGATTGGGTTGCTTGAGTCAACCTTGTCTTCAGTCAGCAGCAGAATGTCACTGATTTTAATATTCCCTGGAACTGTTCCTTCTCCCTCAATTTGGGCTTTGAAACAAATAAACACCATTGGAGCACGGGATTTACTTTAAGCTGTAAAATTGGCCTTAAATACGTTTGAGGTTAACCATCTGTTAATGACATCAAGTGAAAGATTGAGCAAGTCAAATAAATGTAAGTGATAGCTCTTGGAAGCCTTTCACCTGCCTGTAACCATGACAAGAAAGTGAAAATTCTCAAGACCATTTTTGGTTTCTGCATATGAATTAGTTGGCTTTAATTGAAATCCTTCAGAACTTGATTTTAGCATAGTTCCCTACTTTTACCTGGAGTTTATTAAATTTTTATGTCTCCCATATTCTATGCATTTAGTTTTCCAGTAAATGACCACAGTACAGTGGTTTCCCAGCAGTGAGGTAATACTACAGAAATAGTCCAAGCTGAGTACGCTTCAAAGTGTTACATTTTTGCCTTTGTTTCTTGCCTTTTTTTTTTTCTATTCCTGCAGAAAATGGTTCCAGACTGTTTAAAGATTTTATAACAGGAAATGTACACAGAGCTTTGCTGTTTATAAACAGCACTAACTGTACCAATGATCCAGTGCCTCACTCACTGGGTGCAGAACCATCCTGCAGATTTTTGAAATAATCAGGCTGTTTGACTCAGATGGTCTTTTTTTTATTGCTGGTCTTCATTTTAAATTTAAGGCCTAGATAAAAGCTAATTGTTTGAAACTCCCTAATAAGACAAAATCAGTGCACTGATATCTTTCTCAATAAAAAAATTAATCCACTGAGGAAGCTCAAGGCTTTCTTTTTAATTGTAAAGTGGCAGAATACACTTGTGGTGATGCTTAGTGCAGGACTGTGTGGATAAATGAAGCTGGAGGAATAACAAACCTCTATTTTTCCAGAACTGCAGTTCACTTTTGGTGTCTAACTAACAGACAGCAGTTATCAGCTGTATATACCAATAAAATAGAATTATCTCAGTATTTTAAGAGGAAATGAGATTCAATGCCTGTTTTCATCCATGTTTTTTCCTTCTCTAAGAGCCACCTGGCTCCTCTACCTCTTCTATCAGACACCTTTTCCTTTTGCAAACGAATGAGTAAATAGTTAATGCATTTATGGTACACAGCTGTAAACTGAGTGCTGTTTATTGTCCCATTCTCTGGGATGGGCAGGGACAGTCCCGCCTAATGCCAAGAAAATGCCTTCTTTGGCTCCAGGCTTTATTGGGAGCCATTCTAGAGCCAAGGACATTTTGAGGCCTA
Organism: Falcunculus frontatus; assembly: GCA_013398115.1. NCBI lineage: Eukaryota > Metazoa > Chordata > Aves > Passeriformes > Falcunculus > Falcunculus frontatus. The sequence goes on from VZRV01005508.1 coordinate 26,571, forward strand.
GATCCAAGTCTGTATGGAGAAGGCAGTGCATAATATTTTGTTAAAGATGGAAACTTAAGAGTTGAATTCATTTAATAATTATTTAGTGCATATACCTTGTCGATGTATTAGGCCTCATTTTCAGTTTTAAAATACCCCAAGAAAAGAGAGAGGCAAGCACTGGAAATATTGCAACTGACCTTAAATTCAATTCCTGAAAAAAAATATTTGTGGTGCCAGTTACCAGCTTGTGCCATTTTTATTGTACTTCTGCTTTGCCCAGCCCTTCTCTCATTTTCCAAATGTATTTGAATCCAAGAAAAATGCCAAATTTCACCAAAATAAAAGAAGTAAAGGATCTCTTTACTGAGTCTGCTGGTAAGGAGACATCGTGCTGTAAAACAGGTTTCCTGTAGTTTTATCTTTCTAAGTTTTTCTGGAAATAATGTATTTAGAATAGAAGCAGACTTGTTTCATTTTTGTATGTATTTTTATTTTTTAAAGGGGAAACCAAATATATGTAGTAAGAAAAGAGCTGATATGCAAATATCAGTATTGGGTGAGTCTCTTGGTGATAAGTAAAAAGATTTTAGTAGTTGTTCTTCTGCAATATTGTGTTCTATATTATTTTGAGTTGAGATTCATGTTAAATTTGAGTATTTTAGCATGAAATGGGATGAAAATCTATTTTTGTTTCTCCCTGGGAATCAAACAGCTTTGGTTTTGCTGTGCCTAATCCAAAGCAGAAGTAATGAAAATGACTTCTGGATTGAGCTTATTTGCTAAACTTCCTTATTTGTAACTGACAATAATTCAGATCTGGAAATCTGATCCTGACTCACCCATCTGGCATTTTATTTGTAGAAATATAGGTCAGTACAGTTCTAACACAGTGAATCATGCAAGTATTTTTATCTGCAAGTATAAACCATATATACATTACATGTTATTCCCAGGGCTTCTTTCCTGCCTTCTGGGGGTTTTAGGGGGGAATGTCATGTGGTTGCATTCCTGTGTTTGAATCTGGTCATCTCCCACCCTGCACTTTTCTGCAAATGTTCCAGTAGATTTTGTATTCATATTAATCAAGTGCACCTGGAAGTGCATCCACTCACCATGTAGGAGTGACCCTAAAGGAGGGAAAACATCTTTGTCATATGACAACCATTACAAAATCTTAAAATATTTCCTGTCTGTCTTCGAGATAAACACCACACATATTTCAAAAATCTGTTGATGGAATGAAAGTAATGCCACCTCATGCTGAACCCTACCCTCTTTTTCATTGTATATTTAATTCCTCTTAGGTTGTTTCTGACCATTTCAGCGACATTATGTCCTTTTCTGAGGTATCCTGACATCTGTCCTAAAGGCTGGTTGGAAACCTCATTGTAGAAGGGACCACACTGGTGTGAAGCCAATGTTAACCCAACAGAACAAGTCGTGGTTTTCATCTTCTGTTTGCATTTCCTTTGCCTCCCCTTTCTGGCTGGAAAGAAAGTTTATACAGTAGGTCATGCTCAGTCTGCTGTATTTCCTTTTGTGACCAATTTTGTTAGAATATTGCTTTTTAATATCCAAATCAATGTTATCTAAAATAATCTTATTTTTATTTGAATTTTCCTGTAATGTACATGGTATATATTAGGGGCATAGGAAATGGTGCATTTTTGTTGTTGTATTAAAAGGAAAAATGATACATTCTAAGAGGATTTCCAATTCAGCTCCTTAATCTTTAATTGGTTTGCACAATTTTTCTATTTCAGTTTAAAGCAAAATTTTAAGAAAAAGAGAACTTTTGTAACACAAGAACTCACAAACCATTTAATTTCTAATTAGGTTCTTTTCTGCAGAGAATTTATAAGAGTTATTTGACTGCACACTTAGCAGAGAGAGAGAGAATTTGTGTTTCATGACATTTAGTGAGAACATCTAGAAGTTCACATTAACCTTGTTACTGTTTGTACTTCACCGTGATGAGCAGAGTCTTTGTTCTCAGAAGTAGAAATTGAACTCCACCTTTAGGACACAATAAAAATATCTTTATCCTCAGCTCCAAAAGTTACCTCTCTGTGAATGGGAGCATTTCTTACTCCAGTGTTGGCGATGAGCAGGAGGCACAAAAGGAAGAGACAAATCCACAGGACACCCTCTCATGCAAACAGCAGCAACCACAATTAGAAGGGTAAATAACACATATTAGAGAGTGCACAGTGGTGTGATTTCAACACCCAACTCTGTGTTTAATGTCTTGCTGTGACATATGTTCCAGCTGTCAGAAACCATGTCAAAACAACAGGAAGATATTCTAGTTCCATATAGAAAAAAGAGTGGGTTCTCCACTACGAAGCTGCCAGATAAAAGCAATTATGACAAATAACCTGAGGAAAAAATCCTGGAGTGAACTCCTGGCCCTGGCCTCAGTCAGTGGCAGGACTCCCATTGACGTCAGCAGAGAGTTATTTTACCTCTGGTTTTTGCCTGCCTGATAGGAGGAGCACCCCCAGATGAAACTTTCAGCTGTCCCTTCAAAGCCCTGTAGCGAGTGCTGGGCTCTGTGTAACTCATTGCACAGAAGATCCCATGCGGATGTGGAGCACTTGGAGTTCTCCTCCTGCCCAGTAAGGGTTTCCCTTGGGTGAGAGATTTCTTTGCTCTACGTTTTCTAGAAGAAATACCTACCTCCAAATTCTTTCATTCCCATTCCGCCCTTTTGCCAAGTGTATGGTTTGTTTGGGATTTGTGGGAGTAGGAATCCCGAAGGATTCAGGAGCTGCTGCCTCCCACTCCAAGCTCCCGTTCACCTTGCTGAGCTCAGGCACCCATTGCCTGTTCAGGCACACGATGCTCTGTCTCTGGAAGCACAGGTAGCCAGAAAAAGCAGGGAACTGCCAGCCACAGAAGCAGGTTTTTAAAGGAGATGTCAAGGCAGTATCTGTAAAAGATTTTGGGAAGATTTTTTGCATGTTTCCTCTTTTACTAATTCCTCCTTTTCTCCCTCTTGATTCTCAAACTTTGAAGGTATAGACCTTGTTTTATGAGCTCCATTTTTCTTTCTACTTATTGTATCATTTTGTATTTATGTCTTTAATATAGTTATTCAATTTTTCTGATTTTTTTTAATTTGCTTTTTGGTTGACTTCTCTCAACGCAGTGACATATTCAAAGCGCAGGAAAGCTTCAAATAAGGAAACTGACTGGAAAAAATCAGAAATAAAACATTTCTATTTTCTTTTCGTGTCCAGCTCCTTTCACCTGTCAAGTTTAAGAAGAGGAATTTTATCTAAAAAACAGAAAGACTTCTTTTTACAGCTACAAGCAAAAATAAAATATTTCCTTACGGAAGTAGGATATGCGCATTGGGACAGTGCCTGATTTTAATAAGGACTTCAAAAGGCAATGTGATTATTTTAAATTATGATTTATGCCTTTGATGTCAAAATGAAAGACAATTACATTTTATTTGGCAAAAGCACACTTTACAAAGACTTCTTTTTACTTTCATTTTATGCCTGTGATAATGCTGTGTGTCTTCACTGAACTGTTTTGGCATGTGCAGGATTTATTCACACTCTGAGTTGATCTGTTTGGTTCTCATCAATTTAATCATTGCATATTACAAGTTGTTATATCCTGGTGTCTTTTACAGAATACAATAAAGCCCCACAAAAATTTTTTGTTAGTCCAGTGAGCTCACTTAGCTTTCTTCTCCTTGATCACTAATTTCTGGTAGTTTTGAGGATGACATTGCACTGATTTTTAAATTAAAATGTTGAAACATAACACCCCTGGCCCAACATTTTCCAAAGAACACCAGTTATTGGGAAAAGAGAGGACACATTTTGTATTTCCCAGCTCTTGAACCAGGGGTTATATTCTGCATTCAAATCTCCCACACAGGCAGTGAATGACCCAGCAGAATGAGGTCAAAACACAACAGTGCTTTAATCAACATTTGCTAAGTAAGGATCAAAACATTGCAAAAATACTTTCTATTTTAAAGGGAAAAAAACCACCAACAAGCAAACAACAAACAAACCACTGGAAGTTTTGTAACAGAAAGAATCTTTTCCAACTTCTAATTTATTTTCAAATGATAGCTTCACCTTCAGCACTTTCATGTGTTGGCTGTCACAGCTCAAAAGGAATCTCCATGCAAAGGGTTCCCATTTCAGGACTGAACATAAATACATGGATTTTTAGGAGGAAGGCAAGGGTGACCCAGGTTCTTGTTAATATAGATGCCTTGGGGCAGATTAGAGTGAAACAACCCTGAATGGTTGGTTTTTATAAATATATATATATTTCCGTCTCTCACAACTTCACCTTTCTCCTCCTTGGAGTCTCACAATATGTAGAGAATTTGAAACTAATTTTATTTTAATAGGGAATTGGATTTTTTGTTGTTTCGCTTCTTTGTTTGTTTTTTGCAGAAAAGAACTCACATCAGTAAATGTGCTTCCACCAGTTTGTATCCAGATTGTCTCAGCCTCCAATTTATGCCCATGAGCGTAAGACATAGGCATAGTGTTATTGTTTCAATCATGTTATTTTATTGAGTTAAAAAAAAATATTTATAGGAAAAACTTTTAAATAACTGTAGTCCTGTACACCAGGAAAATAACTGGCAAGGAGAAAATTGCAGGCTGACATTTAAAGAACTTGTGTGAGTTCGTAAAAAAAATATAACAAAACTGATTTTTATAAAGATGCCAAATTGTCAAAAAAATAAGCAGTTATAGTCAAATACTGTTGTGTCAGCATTTCCATTTTGTCCTTCTGGGTTTTGTAGGTCATATGTAAAGGCTCACTCACCATTAAACTGAGTTCAGTCTCTTTATCATGTGTAATGAAAAGGAATTGTCCTTGGTTCAGACATTTTTAAGGCATCACACCCTAAATATCACTTCAATTTCAAAATAAATCCCAAGGAAAGTCTGTTCTGTGGATTTGCAAAACAAGAGTTTATTGATTTTTTTTTTTCTTTAATAGGGATTTTATCTCTTAAACTGTCAGTCCAGACCTAAATACATCCACGACTGAAAAGTTCCATTCATGGGCTTTTCAGAAGTATTGGACAGATTGAGTTTTGGATCTGCTTCTTCCCTTTGAATTGACTTTCTGATGTCGATTTTGGGGGGTTTTCCCTCCTCCAGCGTTCCAGCTGATTACTGGCAGTTAAAGGATTGACAGATATAAGTCTTTTAATGTTGGACTTGTGAGCATTCGTGCTCTTTGGAAAATCTGGTATGCTGCCAAAATGGATTTTGCCCTCTCTCAGAACATTTGTCGAGTATAATCTGCTAAACAGGTAAATCTGGAGTATTCAAATCTTTCAGAAATTGAATCATTTTATTTGGTATAACACAGACCTAGAAGTTTGAACTTGGTGGCTTCCAGCTCTTCATCTGTGTGACACCGACACCAGAACCTAGAAATTCCAAAATTCCGGTTGAGGCAAGAGCTTTGGAGCTCCACACTGAGAGATCTGTCTCCTGCAAACTTGGGAATGTTGGGAAAATATCAACCTCAGTAGGTTCCCAAGTGTTGGTCTCCAGACTACAAAATCTTCTGAGCTCACAAGGAAATTCTCATCCTCCTCCCTGGGTGGTTCAAATTCAAACTCTAGAGAAAGCATGTGCCTCTTAAAAGTTCCCAAAGTCTTTTCCAAGACTATCTCTAATTTCTACAAAATAAAAGGAAAATTACCTATATTCAGTACTACTGGATAAGGCTGCTCAATTCTTATTGAGATTGAAGCTGATGGAAATATCTGTGCTGGCAATTTCAGTAAGGCTGAGCAGTATTATTAGGATAATGGGAATATTTCATTTTTGTAAAAGGTAATTTTTTTCAAGAAATACTTACGTTGAACAGTTTTTCCACCTTCAGCTCGGTTTAATATCCTAAGATAATGAAAGTTCATTTAAAATAATCTCTAAAGCAGATTGGTTGCCTTATGTATTAACCACAACATACAGCTCCTCTGAATGTAACACAGTAACTTCTGTTTTACACTCATGTAAACTTACACCTGGATTTTAAAAATAATTGTTACCAATTTTTTTTTTTTTTATTTTAGATATGCATTGAAAAAGTCTCTAATCCACAGTGTTAGAGAAAAAAGCACAAGGAATGGGCATTTTTGCCACTACACTTTTAGTGTCTTATGCAAGTAAAACAGGTACTTTTTTTCACATTATATTTATATATTACCTTTATCTGTAGTGTCTAAATTTCTATGTCCAGCAGACCTCAGATGTGAAAAAAACCCCACTGTTTTCTTGTCTCTCAGGAAGATAGAAACCTTCAGAAAAATACCACATTCTTAGAATCACCGTTTTTGTCCCAAAGGCAGCAAACGCCTGTGACACCTCCTTCCACTCCGGTTGCCAGCTGGGCTCTGGAGAGCCAGGGAGGATGGGATTGACAGAGCCCCAGCTATTTTTGCATACAGTAGTTTGGTCCTTTAAAACCTGAGTTATGGACAGCAATTCTTTCTCCTGGAAAATCTCTCAGGGAAAGGGAATGTGTTCCAACAGCAACAGGAGTGTGAATTTCTGTGGGGGATAAGAGGACCGAGAAGGATTCGTTAAGGTTTTATTATCATAAGTGTCCATGGGGAGGGAACCACCTCATTAGAATGCTCCTGATTCTTGGCACAGGGGTGGGAAGTTCCATTCTTTATCCTCTTCTGGATGCCACGTTTCTGATTTGTCTCCCCTCTCCTGTCATTGCTCAGTTCAGGTTTAGCTCCTCCCAAACAGATCCAAAGTAACGGCTTTGTCTGAGTAATACCTTACTCTGTAGTAGTATTCCACTAAAATACACCAGCTAGGGAGGAAAAAATACGTAGGGAGATTAATACCAGGGTTTGTCCAAGAAAATGTCTAAACCACAGAGGAAGAATTAATGCAGCAGTATTTCCATTAATATTGAGGTCAATGTGCCAATTCCACCGTCTACTCAGCATTTGGTCTCATTCTCTCCTAGACTTTACTTGCCCCAGCAAATCTTTCAGAGTGCCAAACCAAGGAGGGTTGCTGGTAATTTTCTTATCTGCTCCTGTTCAGAGGCTGGAGGCCTTTTTATGGAATTGCCCCTTCTTTTATTCCTCTTCCAGAGGTAGCTGAGAGTGTTGCCTATGCAGATCTGAGATAAAGCCTGGGACAGAAGAGCACAGTGCTCCTGTTCCAGGTAGAGCTGTAAGGGAGGAACTGAATAATTGGTTTAAAAGTAATTGCTAGCTTCAGAATCATCAAAGAATTCTGATTGCAGTGGTGAGGAGAGCAACCAAGTCCATATGGCTTTCAGAAGAGTGGAAAGTCTCCTTTTATGCCAAAGCTAGTCCATAAATGTCTGGCTCAGATCCCAGCCTTTTTGGCTCATTATAAGCACTTTTATTTGACCTTTTTATTAATGTCAGTGTTGTTCCGAGCACACACGTCTTAGATTCTCAAACAGCAAGAAAATTAAAAGAGATGGTTTCATAAAAATTAAATATACATCAGGTATCACTGTCCTAAAGTCCTTGTCCAAAACCAGTGAGAATAGAGGTCACTTTGTGTGTCATCTGTGGATTTTTTGACTTGGGTGCCAAACAGAAAATGAATAGATAAAAAAAGGGTTGTGGCCTGTTTAAAGTATTGTAAGACATGCCAGCATATGATGTAAATATAAAACCATACTTTGGGATTATTTATGCCTCTATTATAGCGTAATTAAACAGGAAGTTTTGTTGTTTCTGGTAGGGCTATATCTGTCTTATGGTGTCTTACTTGACAATAACAAACTTATTGTGTTTCTTGGAAATTATTGTACATAAGGTTCTATGTCATAAAAATAGGAAAATTAATTTAGTTTAAGAATTTAGACTTTTAGGAAGATTTTTATGTTCACGAAGAGAAATTGAGCTATAAACGTGAGTTTAGATGTATGTTAGATGAGCGGATAAATTCAGTTTGAAATTTCTTGACACCTGTAGGAGCCAAAATGAAATTCATTATGTGGTGTTGTCATGGTTTCATCCCAGCCAGCAGCCCAGCCCCACACAGCCCCTCACTCACTCCCCCATCAGCATAATCAGGGAGAGAATTGGAAGGGTAAAAGCTGGAAAACTCATGGGTCGAGATAAAGACAGTTCAGTGGGGAAAGCAAAGGCCGTGCACAAGCGAAGCAAAACAAGGAATGAATTCACTTTTTCCCATGGGCAGGTGCTCAGCATCCCCAGGAGAGCAGGGATCCCCATCACACGTAGCAGTGACTTGGGAAGACAAACCCCATCACTCCAAATGTCCCCTCTTCCTCCTTCTTCCCTCCACTTTATATCCTGAGCAGGATGTCACAGGGTCTGATATCCCTTTGGTCAGCTGGGGTCACCTGTCCTGGCTGTGTCCCCCTGCACCCCCAACCTTCTCCCCAGGAGCACGAAATGCAGGAAAGGCCTTGGCTCTGAGTGAGCCCTGCTCAGCAACAACAAAAACATCTCTGTGTTATCAACCCTGTGCTCAGCACAACCCCAAAACTCAGCCCCACACCAGCCACTGGGAAGAAAAATACCTCTACCCCAGCTGAAACCAGCACAAGTGTGCATGGCTTAAAAGAGCATTGTGACACATAAAACATTCTATTTGTTTAATTTTTCATCCATAGGTCCAAGTCTAAAATATATGGGCAAACAAGAACTGGACCTCCGGCTTGGAAATTTTTTTTATTGCAGAACAGGGTGACTCGGGAATTTGTAGTGGATGGAGTTCAAGACCTTTATCCAAATGTAGACCAAGCTGGTAGTGATTGCAAGGCAGTGCTGGCTGCTGTGTGTGTGTTTGAGGGGCTTGGGGGCACGCAGACCTATGTGAGAGGCCTGGGCAGCGAAATGGGAACACCAAAGCACATACATTTAATGTAAAGTAACCTCACACAACCCGCCCCTGGCATTCTCAGCCCAACGGCTGAACATAGAACGGGCACTGAGACAGAGCTAAACTTTCCACCCCGTGTAGTAGTGGCTTAAAACACACTTTTCAGCAGGGCGGGTAGTGAGAATGCCGCTTTATTGCCGCCGGCCGTGCTGTACCGACTCTATGGAAAAACTGAAGAGTGGAGCTTCCAGCAGCGCCAGCCTGGTACTCCTTAGAAACCCTTCCACATTCCACCATGTGCTGGGATTCTGCTGGAAAATGTGAGTCATCCCTATGGGCTTGCACTTCCACCATGGCTGACAGGGGTTCTCATCTGAGCACAGCTTTGCAATCCATTTCCTGGAGTTAGAGTTAAATGCAGCTCGGGATGAGATGGCATTGTTCAGAGGAGGGATTAAATCAACACTTTTATTTCAGTGCCTTTTAATTTATCTACAAAATGCCCAGGTAAAGGGGGTCGTCATGGACTGAGGGCTGGAGAGATGCCAGGCTGCAACGAGCCCAGGACAGTGACAAGAGCTGGTCACCGAGCCCAGGCCTGGCCAGGAAGCCCCTGGGGCAAGGACAAGGTCAGGCACAGAGACACTGCTGCATTAAGAGCGCAGAAATTTGGCGGAGAAAAATCCCCTTGCTTTCTACCTTGGAAATCAAAGGGCTGGGTGCATTGGGCTGAATTTCTGGTAATAACCAACTTAGTTATGAGTCCCTTGTAATCAGGTTCCAGAAGCACCAATAGTGTGGGTTACACCCTAATCTAGGTCTCACCCATGGTCACAGTGTCACCAACACTGTGTTTTACCAACCCAACCCCATAAGTCTGGTTGAATTCAGTAACTTTTATCAGCAGATTCACCAATAGTGCAGCAGGATTAGATTTATTTAGTTTACATTTATTGAAGAAACAGGGTTTTGATTCTGTTAGATTGCCACTGGCAACTGGACTAGATCGACAAAATCTGTGTGTAGCACTGTGTCCAAATGTTCCTGGGTACTCCAACGGGGTTGGAAGCACAAATCCTGCCAAACAGGTGTTCCTGATTTGTGGAGGAGAGAGGACCAAGCCTGTCAAGTTGTCTGCAAGATGGTCTAATTGTCATCCTCTGCCACTGAGGAATTCAAATGCCAATTTGTACTTTTGAGGGAAGTGGAAGTGAGACTGGAGTCAAATACCCTGATACTGATGTCATGCTGGGGGCAGCCATTTTATTTGTAATGAGGGACATCAGAGTTACAAAGGGAGAGATTACAGAGGATGTGGGACTTGTGCAGGGATGTAACAGAAACGTGAGGCTTTAACATCTCTCCCACTTCTACCTGGCTGAGGCAGCAATAAGGATCATCCAACCTCCCCCTTATAACCTCTCACCCTCAGCCTGTCACCGTGCCCCCACATCTCACGGCATATCCCACAGCAATCCTTTCACCAGGTCCCACATCACATCTCATGGCTTTAGGTCTCATTCCTACAGAGGGTCACCAGCATCACCCAGACTCATGGGGAAGGGCTGCTTCCAGATTGACCCTCAGCTCAGGAAACAAAAACCTGGCGGCAGTCAGGGTCCTGTCAGAGCTGTGGGACTCTTAGTGAAATAAACAACTTGGAGCACTCAAACAAGTTTTCTTCTGGCCTTTTGTGTTTTGTGGATGCAAAGAGTTACAGGCAGTGAGATCATCTTGAAAGGACTTTAACTTTTTCAGATGTTCCCAGAAGGGAACTCTGCTCCACAAACAATGCTGCTATACATGTCAGTTCAGGATGCAGAATGTACAAAAGCAGTTGTAATTCCTCATTTTGGTTTGGTCCTGGCCAGCGTAACCCATAGCATTTTGTGGTAAACAGCAACCTATGATTTACACCTTCAGTAACACAATTCTTGGGACATTTTAATGACGCAAATTCCCTTGGCCCAGAGGTTCTGGGATATATAATGCTCTGGTCAAAATCAGGATCCAAATGGGAAGAGCTTTGTTATGTAGTTCAGAACTCAGTGATCCAGATGGAGATAGTTAGGAAACAGCACTGCTGAGACTTTGCTCTGCATAATATATGCAGCTCAATGGCAACTTTTCAGGCAGACTGGCATAGGTTTCCTTTTCTTTTTTTTTTCCTGTAATTCAAGGGTCTCTGGCCCAACACAGAGAACGCAGATTGGTCAATCATGCCTACAGCAAAATTTTTGGTTTTCTATTGACCATGACATCTAACTTCAAAATGGATTTGTTTTTCTTTTTAACACAAGTGTCTCCAAAGTTGCCAAAGACCACTGCAAATTAAAACTGAAAGCCAGCTGACCTTATCTTCAGACACCAGCACCATGCTCTTTCTTCTATGGCTCCCTTGAACTCCCCATATGCTTTCCTCTTCTTCCATAGATTTCAGACAGAAGATTCTTTTTTTCCTGAATGAACCCAAAAGAATAATAAGCTTTTTCATTTAAATGTGTTACAGTGTTACTGATGTCTAACATTCAGAGCTGCTTCTTTTTTCAAACATTTTGTATGGTTTTCATAAAAAAAACCACAAAGGAGACATTACATGACAAACAAGAAGTAATGAAAGAGTTACACAACATAGTAATGATAGTTAAGTCTCAAAGTACACAAAGTTTAATTTGGCTTGGATTAGCACCCCAAAGCTCTGCTCCCTATTAAAATCTGCATTTTAGACAAGAAATTGGACCATGTATCTTTCAATAACAGAGTGGTTAGAATTACAGCCTGTCCTGGTTCTTGTCACACTGAAAATGTCACAGGATTAGGTTTTCACATGGAGAACTCCTTCCAACCCCAGTGTGATCTGTGTAGGATAACAGGATGCTGACTGAGGTTACATGGCAGTGGCTGCGTGTGCACGAGACAGGCAAGTGTACAGCCTTTGAGCAAATGGGAATGGACAACTTAAAGGTAAATTAAATGCCATGAATTTGTGTCATTGCACACCCTGAGAGCAGAGTCCATCTCATCATTTCAGGGCAAAGGTGAAATAGTGGTCCAGGAGAGGTAAAACTGATGAAATCTCAAATGTTTTGAGAAAATGTTTAAGATTCAAATTTCATATATGTGACACGCATCACAATGTAATCACAACAGCTTTTTGTGACTAAACATAGCAAGTAGCACCCATTCCTTATGAGGCACCACAGAGAACACCAAGCTCCTCAGTTAGAGTCACAGATTATCCTGAAATGGAAGGGATCCACAAGGAATCTAATTCCTGGCTCTGCACAGGATAGCACCAAAAATATATTCTCCTTGCCCTCTAATGGAAATGCCTGTCTCTGACCACCCCAGACCTCATGGCCATGGCACATCTTGCTTCTTTCCACATTTTCCCATGTTCCTCTCTCATCTGAGACAAACACAGGAAGGGAAGGTGTCTTTCTCCTTCTTTCACTCATCCCTCACAAGGATTCATAGGGAAGCTCTGGTGTTGAGTAATGAAAACTAACAGATTTGTGACTTGGCTGAACAAATTTTTTGGGGCCAGAGGGGACTTGTCTCCTTCTCCTACACCTCTGTCCTGCCCATTCCCTACTGCCTCAGTGGCTACTGAAGAGGAAAAGAGGCAGGTGATTCCTGCCAAAAACTCCCCACATCTCTGCCTTGCCACTCTCCTGGCTGCTGAAACAGGAAATGCCAAACTAATCTCCAGGTCTGAAGCTGGAACAGGAAAAGTGGTTTTTATCACTGAGTGGCCCAGGGCAATAGGCCATGCCCTTCCCCGGGCTGTAACCTCACTTCACCACAGCCAGAGTCCTCCTCACCATCAGGGAAAATTCGGAAAAGAGCCCCTCTGCATTGCCAGACAGGTGCATCACCCCTGCTTTAAGTGAGACCAATAATCCTGAGCTTTATGTCTCTTTGGGACACAGCCACCTACTTCAACAGCTGGAACTGGAATTTCCCTGGCAGGATAAATAGAATGCCAGAAGTCCCTGGCAGGACACTGAGAGGATGAGCCAAGGCAAGTGGAAGCACGGCTGAGCCATCCAAAAAGCTGGCATGAGCCTGTTGTGGTGCATGGGGGATTGGGATGAACCTCACTCCTGTCAGGGAAGGATCCTTGAGATAACCAGTGGCCCTCTTTGACTTCTTTCCCAATTAAATGTTTCCTTGATGTACCTGAGTACAATTTACAATCTTAAATCATATTTTTAACATAACAGAATTTATGCTGCAGCAGACATGAGTTATCTTAGACATAATCCACTTCTACCATTAAAACTCTAAAATTATGGTGAGCCTTCCAGACTTTTCAATACTCTTTTAGTATTTCTTTCCTCACACACATAGTTTTACTCAGGATTTGATCCGCGAGGATCTTTGCTCATCTCAGGTATCACAGTGAAAGCTGCAAAGAGCTGTCAAATGTTTCCTGCTTTTGCTGCAATAATTTAGACTCAAACCCTTCTAGAATGTCTAGAAATTGAATATCTAGAAACCTGCAATCATAACAGGACTTTGGCTCCCAAATTACACGAGACTCTTATGGACTTTCCATTTTATTTCTACTAATTGCATCATGTTAATTTGTGTTGCTAAGTGAATTCTTTAACAGGGCAAATTTTTCTAGTCTCATGGAAATGGCACAAGATTTTAACTCATAACTCTCCAAATCTGAACACAGTTATAGTTTGCATTATTTGTGTATTAATTTAGATCTACAGGTATCAAGCTGTATAGACTATTAAGTACATAAAAACCTGAAATTGCCTTCAATTACTTGTTGCATGCAAAAACTGAGAAAACAGGCCGAAATTTTTTTTTATTCTTTAATAAACAGCGAGAAATGGCAGCTTCTCATGCATTAAAGGAGGGAGAAAATGTTGCACATATATGTAAAATTCAAGGGAAGGAAAAGAGAAGTAGCCAGAACTCAGATAAAACTCCTGTGGAGCTTCTTTCTTGGTTTGGATATTTGTAATATACTTTTTTTTTTTTTAATTAAGTGTATGTCATATTATCAAGGTTATCCCTGAAAAGTGATAACATACATACAATAACATCTGATTTGTCTTGGGAAGGTGCGGCCTTCCTGTGTGAGCTGTGAACTTCCTACTGCTCAAACAAAAGGAAGTGGAGCATCCTGAGCCAAAAAGGGACAGGAAGGGTCTGCTGAGATAGGATGAAATCATAAATGGAAGATAACGTAGACCTTTAAAGAAGAGGTGGCATTGTTATGTAGGCTTTTAGAAAGAAATGTAAAGATTTTATTGAACTTTAGATCTGTTCCACATCTTTTTTTTAAGCATTCACTCTTAAAATGTTTGATGAACTTTATTCCAGCTGTAGATGATAACCAGTGCCAGTGCCATATTTCTTTTTCTTAAATGTGCATCAGACCAAAATACATCTCCTACGGTTGGAATTCAGCTGTGAGTTTCTCCAAGGAGATATAAATCCATTATTTCATTCATATAATGAGCACTTCATATATGATTTAGGGGTTGGGTGAAGTAACCCAAACTAATCTGTTTTACACAAAGTAAACAGTCTTTTTCCTTTAGTCTGCCTTTGTTTTTAGAGCTCTTCATAACCTGTTTTTCAAGCCTTTCTATTTTACAGCAGAAAAAGGAAAGTATTCTACACTCTTTTGTTGAAGAAGGTTTCACTGCTGTAAAGCAAACAAAAATCAACTCCAGACCATGACATCATTTTTTGCTGTATCTAAGAGTAATCAGTAAATAGTGTTCAGCCAATATTTGAAATAGTACAGTCTGGCTGTCCCGTAGTAAAAATTGCAAATTTCGTAAGACATGAAAGTGTTCATTTCCCACCTTATCTGTGGACACACATTTCAGTCCAAGAGCTCCTTCCCTGCCAGGTAAACTTCAAACATGTCATTGCTTAGGGCCCTTTCTGCTTTCAGAAGAATGTGGATTGGGAAATGCTGAGAGAGAAATATTAGTCAAGCAGAAAGTTCTGGGTTGATTAAATGAATCCTCTTTCCCAGAACAAATTAAGAATATGGAAGAGATAAGTCTCCCTTTCCATATTTTCAGTGATAACAGACGTGTTCTTACATAACCTTGGAACCACGTGCAGTGATCCATGCTCTTACATATTTACAGAGGGAACAAAAAGTTGAAACAATAACAAAAAGAGAAGTGAAGCGTTTAAGACTGAATTTGTCCTTATTGACAGTAAAATCCAGGGCTCTCCACCTTGTAGTGCACAGGCTTGGCCTAACCACTGATACCCAGTGAATCATAAACCCCTCTGGCTTCAGGAGGGCTGGGGAAGGTGCAGCCCTGGAGCTGTGTGTAGGCTTGAACTGGGAGGTGGAGGATTGGGCAGTGCCCACAGCAAACACTGTTGCTGGATACAAGTGGCCCAGCAGGACACAAATGTGTGGTTTGGGTTTGAGTCACCCTCGGAGCTGGCTGGAGGCTGCTGAGGTAAGGGTGAGGTCAGGAAGGGAGGATAACTCTTGGTAAACCTGGGAGGAAGGATAAAAATCAGTGCTGTAGAAAGGAAAGGGTTTGAAGATCAGGTTTTTTGCCCCTCACTCCTTTTCTTCGCTAATTGCTGCCACAGGACTTCCCTGCTAATTTCCTTTTACCTCATCTGTGGGCAGTGCAGCTCTGTCTGGCCAACGTTTCTTTGGGAGAGAAGGGAACAAGAAATGATGATGTTATCTTTATGGGCTGGTTGGATCCCAAAAGATCTCCTTTTCTATTCCCTACTTCCTTTTTTTCACAATGGGCTTTGTGAGTAAAAAGCAGGAGCCTTTGGTGGCCTGAACTCATCTCCCCTGGGCACAGGGGCTTTTACAGCCAGGAAAGGGAATCTAAGAAAGTACACGGTGTGTCCTAAGTCCTATTTCTGATCTGCTATGAAATATTTACCTTTTAAACACTAAATAATGGTGTTATTATCTATTTATCCAGCACAAGTTGTGTTTGTTATATTGTGGAGTGAGAGGTGTTCATATCGTAGGGGCAATTAGAAATCCAGCTCTCCCACTCAACAGGAGTTGAGTTTGCTTAACTATGCTTCAGGCCACTGAAAAAATCCCTCTAAGTATTTGTTAATTGCTAAATTGTTCTGCTCTTTGAGACAGTAGAACCAGGGACGAAGCAGAAACTCTCTTGTTGCTGTACAGATATTTCTATGGTTCCTACAGCACCTCCCTTCAAACTGATGGAGAAGCATGGAAAGTGTTTACTAAGGAGCTGTACAATCCATTCTGTGTAAATCCATCTGTTGCATATGCCAGCATAAGAAATAACATTTTTATTCTAAAGAATGGAGGTCTGCAGGTGAGGAAATTAGTTTGGAAGATAGGGATGAACATTTTGGTTGTTTTTCCTCAGTTGTTGCAGCGCTCAGACTGGCACAGGAACTTGAACAGACACTTGGAAGCTGTTCTGTTATTACCCTGAGCTGTGAAGTGAGAGATGGCTGAAGAGCAAGTTTAGATCTCCCTTTGCTCCAGGATGACAGTGACGTCTGGCAGAAATGTGAGAGAGATGCATTAATCACTTCATCAATAAGTGCCAAAGTTCATTTGCTCGTGCCTGAGGGCCCGTCTTCAGTTTGGGTATCATCTGTCACATAATTTACAAACACAGAAAACCAGACAGCCTGTGTCTTGAATAGATTAGGATTTTAAATAGATGGGACAAAAAGCAAGGAGAAGAAATATTACATGTGGGCACAACAATAGCAATTTTATTTTGGTCTTTCCTGGGGTGAGGGGGAATGAAGAAATTGAGGGATGTGTGGGAGGGGTTGGAGCAAGTAATCACCCAGCATGAGGGAGATAACATCTAACAAAACCTGTACAAAATGCTGATCAAAACATTCTCCACATGTCTCTGCTTTGGCTGCTCCAAATTGAAACCCTGTCTGGCACCACTGCAAAATTACTGAACACGGTTCTTTGAGGAGTATGAAGGAAAATCTGAATTTCAAAATATTTCTTCCAGATAAGTCTTTTGCAAAATCCGTTTCAAGACTCTGAGGGCAGCCAGGGCCCAAAGTTCCAACAGATCTCATGAGCTCCTGGTGTAAAGGCTCTAGAAATGGTGATCGTAGCTGACTTTTCTGACATCAGCTCTGTTACATCATGAGAGGGGGAAACAAAACATGTGGTGGCAGATCTCAGACTGGTCTTTTATGTCACTTCGCTTTTGGAGGTGTGATCATTTATTGAGGTACAAATCTTCTCCTTCCTTAAGGCATTAATCTAAACCTTTACTTCAAGCAGTGCAGCTTCCAGACTACATGTTTAAAGCTGATGAAGTCAGCACATAGGTAGAAAACAAGAGAAAAAAGTAGTTTTATGAAGTCAGTGAAAAAATACTAACAATTTCACATGCAGAGTTTGCATGATTGTGGCGTCGGGAGGCAGAAATCATTGGCAGACACTTAATGCTCAGGTGGTTTGCTGCTACAGTATCACTATTTCCAGTTACCTCAGCAAAATATGATTGAGAATCACTTCCACACTGCAACACTTCTGTGAGAATCAGATCCTGTTAGACGTTTGAAAAGAGAGGAGAAGGATTCTGAAATGCCTTGCTCTTGATAAACATAGATCCTGCGTCATTTTTTTTAGTTAAAAATCTATTACTTACACTGGAATTGTATGTTTAAAAAAAAAAAAAAAAAAGAGCTGTTAAAAAAAAGAGTTGTGACCCCGGTTGTGAACTTTGTTGTCACAAAAATCCAACTTGTGTAAATAAAGGTTGTGATTTTTCTCTGATGGCAGTACATGATAACAGGTCATTCTGTTTAGACATCTTGCTGTATCTGCATGTCTTCAGTAAGTTCATTTCTCTTTAGATTGACTATCCCAGCTTCTCCTTCTCCCTTTTCCATAGGTAAAACAGAGTTAGTGTTTATCATGAGCAGATTGTTAATGAAGGATGGTCTGGACGCTGTGGTGGAGGCTGGGGTTGCCAGGGTGTTACAGGTGGAGACCAGAGCCCACCCACCCCTGAAGGTACCTGTATTAAATACCTGAAGCCCTGGAGATGGAAAATGTAGGATTGTAATGCTGTGGAGTCCTTACCCAGGTTTGATGCCAGAAAAGCAGTGACAAACAATTTAGAAAAGCAGCTAAATGGCAGCTACAAGGATTTGATGTGCTTGTGTTGCCTGTGTGCTCTTCTTCAAATCAGAAGGCTGTAGAGGAGCACTGGAAAAAAGCAGGTTTCCCTTCTCCTCCCCCTGCATGCTGAGGTTCAGCATCAGGCTTTCTTTCCCCATGAAAAGCACCATGTGGTAAAGAGCTTGCTGCAGAGACACTGCCCTTTTCTTCTTGTGGAAAAAAGGAGCTCCTGTTTTATGGTGGCCTGGAGGCTGCAGAGCTGCCTGCTGCCAGGGCTGCTCCTCTAATGCTTTCAGCAATCAGCCTGGCTCCAGGGAGAGGCACAGTGGCCGAGCCCTGCTTCCCCTCTGTTTACTCTGCAACCAGGAGCAGCTCCTCTCCATCTCTCCTCACAAACCTGAGCACAGCACCAGCACAAAAATCTCTAGATAGAACCACCTGCCCGGGCTCAGCATCTTCATTGAAAAATGAGCATTTGCTTCCCTTTTCCTTTCAGCTGCTGGGAAAATGTCAAGAGTGGATGAGTCACATGGCAGATCAGATCTGAGTAAAAGCTTTTTTCACTTGTTGTTTGAGGCTGTATGAACATCTTTAGTGCTGACCCCAATGCTTAATGAAAAAGAGGTTTGAATATTTCAGCAGATTTTGGACCATTAGTTGCTGACATAAAGACTATCATCACAGAATATCACAGAAACCGTTACTAAAAGCTTTTTTAATTTATTTTCTATATCAAAACCAACCAAATAAAATTAAAAACATGCCATGACAGACTGGGTTTCTTGGCTATTTCAGGTTGGTTTTTTTTTTTCTTTTTTTTTTTTTACTTTTGTTTTTTTGTGCCATCAGGCACAAATGAACTTGGAAAAATATTTGACAAGATGAGACTTGCAGACCATTTTAGGAAGTGAGTTCCAGGTAGGCCTTAAGGAGTTGCTGATTAGCTTTTATCAGCAACTGTTACTCATACCTCAGACACATCTCACTGCACGGAGCTGCTGCTCAATCTGTCACGTTCACTTTTATACCAGATCCTGCTGAAAGATGGTTCCACATTAGGGCCAAATGTTCAAACAACAGGGAGTGAGCACTGATGCCCTGACTCTGTTTTGCTCCTCTGTAACCAGAAGCTGATACTCACATGAGGAGTTTCTGCATTATTTTGGATATTCGTATTTTATCTCTTTGCAAAAGAGGCAAAATTGTGGAAAGTCATGGCTGTTTTACTTAAGGAACCTGGCCTCTGCAGCTGAAATGAGTTATTAACAGTTATAATGAGATGTTAACATATAATAATCATAAAGGTGGCATTTGCTAACAGATTGTAAAATTCACTTTCCGTTTCCATCCGAAGATTCTTGCCTAATAGTGACACAAACAGATTGAGAACCAACTCTAGCTACCTAAACCCAAAAATGAAACCAGGCAGCTGTTTCTGAAATGTATAGAATGTTCTGTCCTGACAATTTTCTTCTGTGAGTGGACTGAGGGCTATTCTGTGTCTGTCACTTGTTGAGCTGGGAAGTGCCATGCTGGCAGACCTGAACTGCTCCACTGTGAGGAGTGAGAAAGGTTTTTAAGTAGGCGCACGTGTTATTTTTCATATACACTGGAGACCTTTTCATGTTCCAGGCCTCTCCAAAATTAAATCCCATTCAATTCCCTATTCAAGCTTCCATGCAGTACTTGAAGACTAAGTATTGAGCAGGCTCCATTTATTCAGGTTGGGTTTTTAGCTGTTTTCTAGCTTCAGGGGCACATGTCTCACATGCAAGAAAATATCCTGAGGAGGCAACAAGGAGAGATCTAGCTATAAAATCTATGACAAATATGGAAAGGTATCAATGACATCAATCCTATTCTTTCTGTCTGTAGCACAAAACCCTGACACAAAAAATCATGCTGAATAAAGGGTTTTAGCAGAATATTTTAGCTGGTTATGATAATGTGATAAATCTTCTCCATCCTTTTCTTGTCTTCTTGTTGTAATATGAAACCCCAGCGCAGCCTAAATCCCCAAGCATGAAGTCAGTTCTCAAGTTATCACCTGGGTGTGCCAAATTCTGATGGCCATACAGAGATGTCCCTGATTCACTGATAGAGCTGTGATCAAAAACTAAACCTCCCATTTTTACTTCCCATATTTTCATTTTGATCCTCGTCTCTTCTTCTTTTCTCAACAACCATATGAAAAAAGGTGGGGCAAAACTCAGACCTCAAACAGAGCAGGTGCCTTTAAGAAGCTCTAAACCTGGAGCTTCTTTTCTCATGAATATTAAGAAGTGAAAGGGTTCATGTTTTGAATTAAACTTTTCTCCATACATTTTTTTTCTTTCTGAAAATATCCCAAAGCAAATTTGCTAGGATTAAACTGTATATTATGTTTATGGTCTATTCAATAAAGACAGAGAACAGAAACCAATTTTATCCTCTCCTCCTCCTCCTCCTCTTTAAAAGGGAGGAATAAGTTGTCAGGTTTCTTTACAAATAAGAGGACTTTTCTTCTCCAGTGTTTCTTGTTTGGGCACTTATGATTCAAATATGATTGAGTTTATTTCCCTACTTTCTTCTGTACCAGATTCTCTTTCTGTCAGCTATCCCAAGTTTCTGTCATGATACCTCTGTGCATTAATGCTTGTGCTCCTGTTATGTGATGAATTCTGGACACTGGGTTCTTTAATACCATGTTAACCTGGAGGAGCAGTCTGGAATTTATGGCCTTGGGTTAATCCCGCTGCTTTTCACCTTTGTTTTTGGCTAACATTAATTGCATCATGTGGAATACATGCCTGATTCCTTGGTAGTTAGGTTAACAACAGTGGGATCTTGCTTGGAGACAGGGCAGGGGATGTAATGTCCTTGCAGCTTCAGCTGTTTTTCAGCTCTGGTAATTGTGCATACACTTTCTGCCTGCTGTTTTGATCCCGCTGTTGCTATTGTTTGTTGGAGACCCATGCTGCCTCTGTGCCCAGCCTAAATTCCATTGTACCCACCCCACGGGCCTTTTGTGCAATGCCAAGCCAGCAAAAATCCTGGCATCCAGCTCCTTTGTTGCCCGAGGGAGGTATGTGGGAAAGGCAGCTCAGCACTCACTGGGGACAGGGACTTGGCACATGCTGCCCAGCAGTTTCCACTACACGTCCCTTGGGCTGAGACAGTTTTGCTTCAGGTGCTCCTACATTCATTTTCTGTGTTTGCCATCGAGTTCTGTTTGCCAGAACAGCAGAGGAATGCAGCTGCTGGGATTTCATACCCTGGTTTTCACACTTCCAGCAGCATGTCCTACTAATGTGTTATTTGTATTACAGGAGTCCCCACAGGCCTTGCTCCACATCTGAATCCCATTGTTCTGGCGGTATAAAAACAGAGTCAGAAACAGTCTCCAGTACAGAGAAACTGATGGCATTTTACTGTGACTAAAGGAGAATTTAGGAGGACCTCTGTGTCCAAGTCTCTGAGAATGTCTAAGACCTTTCAGTTTTCAAGCACCACCATAGTTCTGAAAGGACAGGCACCAGGCAGAGGTCAAAAAGGATTATCTAAAATAAAGAGAAACCACCCTGTGCTGAACCCAGTGCTCCTCCACAGGCTAAGAAATACCCTGAATGAACAAGCAGGAGAAAGCCAGACTAGTCCAGTAGGATGAGAGGAGAGGTAGGGTCGATTTTTGCTGAAACAGGTTGGGGGAAGACCCAAAAGAAGCAGAGATGGCAGCTCGGAAAGGGCGGCAGCTCCTGGCACATGCAGGGACCGCAAATTTCCAATGTCTGCGCTGGGAATGTTTTGTGTTACTCTGCTCCCGACTATTAATATCAATGACATTTTTCTGTGTGATGGTTTCTCTTCCTGACTCACACAAAAGAAGACAGGCCACACAGGATGTCTTCAGTTGGGGATTTGGCTATTTTGTAACCTTCTTTCTCTTTCTTCTGTTTTCTGTTCCAGTTTTTATCACTGTCTTTAGCAGGCCATTAAAGGGTGATGATTTTTTTCTAGAGAACAGGTCTTAAATCACCAAAGGCTTCCTAAGCACAGGACTGGGTATTTCAGACACCAGCTCCTGTGCTGGTAGTCTGGGTCCCTGCTTTTCCTGACCCATGCCTCTGTTAACAAATCTCTGTGGGGCTCCAGGACTTTCCATTTTACACAGAGGATGATGTCATGCTGTTGTCAAACAGAGAAAGAAAACCCCGTTTCCCCACTTTGATTTAGGGAGATTAACAATTGGGTGCAGCCCTATTCAGAGTTCATTTTCTTTCCTGTCTATGGATTTTAAGTGCCTTGGTCTGGCCAGTGTGAAACCAAGCCTGTCACATAGCTGGAAGGGAAAGATGTGCTCCCTCGACCTCGAAAAAATACTCGTCTTACTTTTCTGTAATGTTATTTTTTGTATAAGTTTCTCTCCAGTCAATATTTACTGCTGGGCCATGTTGTCCATTAAATCCTGATGGTGGGAGGGCTGGAGCCGGGATCCTGCTGACAAGATCCTCATCTCAGGAACATTCTGTTGGCACCGGGGGTGCTCCAGCGCTGCCAGAACGAAATGCAAGGCGACTCTATCGGAGATAGGTCACACACTGTGTTTGGATTCGACTCCCTCCATCTGTTTGCCATAACTATCCCCTTCTCCTCCAGGAAAAAGCTTTTTCTGGAGCGTGTCATCCTGCTGTACTCTCCCAGCCGAGTGCTTGGATCACCCCGAGCCTTTCCTTGGTAGGTAGCAGCAGTTGCTAAGGCTCGGTGATGAGCTCACCGCGGCGGAAAGGGGAGGGACAGGTTCCAAAACAAAGCACAGCGCTGAAGACTGAAAGCGTAAAATGTTCACATGCAGCTGCCTGTGTTGAGGCTTGTGCATGGAGAGCTTTGAGGTGCTCTTTTTTTCTCCTTTTTGGTTTGTTTGGTTTTGGTTTGGTTTTTTTCAGTTGTTCGGTAGCTGAAAGGTCTCAAGGTTATGGCAAAGGAATATTGCAGAACATCCTCATCCTTTCATGTCAATGGCCTATTTGAGCCCCATTCTTTTGAATATTTCATATGTTTGTTTGTTCTTACCTCCCCAAGCAAGAGGTGCTATTTAACCTTTTAGCCTTCCATGTGAAGTTACTGACATAACCAGGTTTTTTCAGGTACCCTCATGTACTTATACTTGCAAGACCAGCAAAAAGATAAAATTACTGACAGTGCTGATTACAGACTGTGTCAGACCTACACTACACAGTGAGGATGTGGCTGGAGTGGAACCAATGGCATTTGGCTAAACAAAGTATTTAAGAGAAGTTTGCAATTAGAGCCTTGTCTGCAATGAAGGCTCAGCTAGACAAAAGGTGGGTTTGTTTGTTGGGGCTTTTTCATCTGTTTCACCGTTATATAAATTCACTCAGTTTGACAAAAATCAAACAGTTCAATAAAATCTGTCATGGAAAATTATGTGGAAGCCTGGTTTTAAGCTGCAAGATGCACTTCAGGGTAGTTGACACTGGAATGATACTATTGAGGAAAAAGTCTAGAAATAACATAGAAAATTACATGGGTTCATCCTGATCTCCCCTGTGTGATTTTGTCCTGATTTCAGATGTGAGTCTCCTCTGAGAAGTGAAAGTCTTTCTGTGATCTAGGTCCCATAACTGAAGATTTTAAATGCTCTGCAGGGCAGTGACTGCTCCTTAAACTCTATGAAAACCTGCTCCCTGGCAGAATCCAGGGCAACAGTCATAGGGACTGTTTATTTTTGTTTTATTCTAAGGCATAGTAATTGTTTGGCTTCCTGTTGCAGGACACCTGCATGCATTGTGCTGCCATACCGATCCAAGGCTGGGCTCTAAAGAGGCTGCTCCTGCCTGCTTATGTTTCCAGCTCCCTGGGCATGTGTCTGTGTTGTTATATCTTTATCCCTATTGATTCTTTTTCCACTAATTTCTCTGCTTTTGTTTTTCCAGAGCTGAATCACCAAAGTTTACATAGTCTAGAAAAATAGATTTCTAAGTCAGACCTTCCTTCCTAATAGTTTGCTGTCTTGTGTTTCTTTTTTTTTTCTCTCCCCACATTTGGCAACATCTCAAAATCCATGTGCCAAGCATTGTATAAATAGGAGTAGTGATGGTGGTGCCCTGAGCAACTCACAGTTTAATTAAAGGCAGGAAAACAAGAACTAAGTGTAAAACAATAGGAAAGAGACAGAGGGTAACAGTAAATATGTCATGGATTTAGAATAGGCTCGATGTGCACAATTGGTGCAACGCTCCAGATCAGCAGTGCAATGGCTTTGGCACAAGTTTTCCGTGGAATCAAGTGACCCCTCAGCATTTCCTCTGCCTTCCCTTCTTCCCTTTGCCACTTGTGGAGCAGCTGCTCTACTGTTTGCTCTTCCCCTGTGCAAATTAGAGGACACGGAGGAATTACAGCAGCTGCAGTCAGGATAGCATTTCCTGAGATATTGGCCCTGCTTTAAGCTTGGTTTTTTTGAGCAAAGAGTATTTTCTGCTCTTGCATCCCCTGCTGTGCAGGTCCAGTTCACCTACTGTGAGCGTCTTGTATGGAACAATCACAACCAAAGTCTACTGGGTTTCTTTTTTTTTTGCAGATGAGTGGGCAGAAGCTGGAGATGTCCTGGCATGGCCTCTCTCTTCCTCTCGCAGCCACACTGCAATGGCTTAAAAGTCTTCTGACAAGTTAAAGCTGCTGTCCTTGGAGAGCTACAGGGAGATATCAACATTTCCCAGCACAACTCATCTGCTGATGTCCCATTACCTGTCCTATTCCAGCCAGATGAGGTATAAACTCCAGAGTCACTATTTCAACAAGGGATCAGTGTCTGCATGGGGAGTATGAGGGTTTGGAGGGGAAAAAGAGGGGAAGGCAAGACAGAGGCAACACTGGTTTCCCCTGAGCCTCCTTTTCTCCAGGCTGAGCCCCTTTCCCAGCTCCCTCAGCCTCTCCTGGGGCTCCAGCCCTTTCCCCAGCTCCATTCCTTTCCCTGGACATGCTCCAGACCCTCAATGTCCTTCAATCATCAGGGGCCAAAAACTGACCCCAGGAATTAAGGAGTGGCCTCAGCAGTGCCCAGCACAGGGGACAATTACAGCCCTGGTCCTGCTGCCACAGCCCAGGTGCCCTTGGCCTTCTTGCCCACCTGGGCACACCTGAGCTCATGTTCAGACACTATTGCCAATACTGGGGGAAAAAAACCATTAAAAAATCACTTATTCTAGTCTCTTCAGAATGGATCTTTCAAGCTTCAGTCTTATTTTTGAGTCCTGACAGATTTGCTACCTCAACATCAGTAACCTAAAGAAAGCAAGGGTAACAATCTTGTACTCAAAAATACAAAATCTTGCAAGATATCTTATTTCACCTAAGTGAAACACCACACTACTTAGATACATTAAAAGTTTCCCTGTTAGAAAGATGGCATGAATTATTGCACTGCCTTCTCAGATCTTGAGTCCTTATTTCAGGTGAAATAGAGTTCATTTTCTTCCTGGTAGCTGACACAGTGCTGTGTTTTGGATTTCATATGAGAATAATGCTGATAACACATTGGTGGTTTAGTTATTGTGAAATAGTTCTCACCCTAAACACCAAAGTGACTGATCCAGGTGGAAATTCTATTGTGCTTATCTGACATGTGGAGAACAAATGATGACATAATCCAAAATACACAAGAAACTTGCAGTAAAATAAATCCAAAGCCAGCTAAAGTCTGTTCTCTGTGAAGCAGCTATGTGCTGTGGGCAGTTGATTTCCATTAGGATACATCTGGGATATTTGCAAGAAGATTAGAATAAGAATTAGAATTAGAACTAGATGGAGATGGAGATGGAGATGTAGAATTGGAATTAGAATTAATTGTGTTTTGCATTGGGTACTATGACAGAATCATAAATGCTTTGAAGTGGAAGGGAGATTTTATAGTCCTGTTCCACAGGAGCTGGTTGTTAAACTTTTGAAAATGGAACAATTTAAAAATCTGTAGTAAGCCTAAAAAGTATAATAACCTACTGCCCCTGAGACATTTTTCCATATTATTACAATTGAGGTTTTTTGCTGTAGTTATCTTAGTCAAAGATCTGATTTGGTTTTGAGAGTTATACTGAAATTGCTATTTTTTTTTGTGTTCATAAATCTATTTCCTTGAAGTAGTAATGTGTGGTATTTGATGATGTTTTGAGCACTGAAGAGCTAAATTATTTTGGTTTTTTTATTCAGAGAAGACAAAAAAGTCTCTGTATGACAAATGAACTGCCTAATCTGTGCTTGCCTCAACTAGATTTTAGGCTATCATTTATGTTTTATTTCATGCTTTTTTTAAAAACTATTATTCTTTTCTTTCCATCTGCAGAAACATTGGTGTACATAGCTGACATCTGGATTAAAAAATTAAAAGCTTTAAAGGCCAACATATTGACTCATAAGTCTTTACTTCCACACTTAATATGACTAATATTTTCATTTTGTAAAGCTAATGAAATAAGGCTCACTCATAGAACAAATGAAATTTCCTGAAAGGACATAGAGATATTAAAAAATTGAAGAAAAAAAAGCGTTTATACTGAGAGGATCTTAAACAATAGATGTCAATGAACTGTCACAATGAATAAATTACAGTGTGGCTCAATAAATAATTGAATATTTTCTGGTGATGAAAAGATGGATGAAGAGAGAGGACAATCCAAGTGACAATATTTGTTTAAAGCAATCATGAAGTAGATCGATTACTCAGTGTTGTAAACAATTAAACTGAGCTCTGCTCATCCTTTCTGTTTGATGTGGATTTTTCTGGCCGGAGATTGGAGAAAAAACAAATTCCTGGATTAGGACAGGGAGTTTTCTTATAATATTATTTCAGAGCTTTTTCAGAAGTAATAAAAGACAATACAATAATTCATTTCTTTTCAAATCGGAAAAGTTTTGAAATGGGAACCAGTTCACTTCATAATACATTTGTACAACTCAGAGCAAATTGCAATTACACAGATATGCAAATCAGAATTAAGAATCATAATTCCAAATTCACAACTGCTTGTCTCAGATTTTACTAATGATTCAGAAATAATAGTAGATGATATTACTAATAACCTAGATAATGTTTCAGGATTTAATGGAATTTATTTAATACAGCCAAAGTACAGTCGTTGTTACTCTTATTGTTATTTAACGATAGTATTTAATAAAAATTTTTAATAAATAACAATAATGGTATTGTTATTTAATATTGATTCCTTCTTATAAAAGTATAGGTATTGTATAGAACAACTTTCAGAGAAATTTTATTTTTTATTATCAAGAAATAAAATATTTAATGTCTGATTTAACATGCACTAAAACCAAGAAACTCTCTCTGATTAACTCCTGATTTGCATTTGGATTAAAATCTCAGTAACTAGGGGAGAAAGCAAAGCATTAAAATAAATCACAGAATCCTGGAATACCAGGTTGGAAAGGATCTTAGGGATCATCTGGTCCCACCTTTGTGGCAACAGCAGTTTGGACAAGACAGCCCAGCACCATGTCCTGCTGAATCTTAAATTTGCCCCATGGTGGAGAATCCAGCACTTCCCTGGGGAGGTTATTCCAGGGGCTGATGTTATTGTGCAAAATTGTCTCCTGGTGACCAACTGGAACCTCCCCAGGAGAGACTTGTGCACATTATTCCTCCTCTTTTCTAAAGGGACTCCTCATTAAAAGGGAGGCTCCTCCTTCTTTGCAGCCACCCTTTATATACTGGAATGTGGAGCTAAGGCTCTTCCAGCCTATCCAGGTCTCCCTGCAGGGTGGTTCTTCCCTCTGGAGTGTTCCCTTCCCCTCTCAGTTTGGTAATTCCACTGCAGGAAAAACAAACAACCATGAGGAAAATCTCTTCATCGATGTACAGAATGGGCTGGCCATATTTTTAAAAAGAAATATTAAAATTTAAAACTTCATTTAATCTTGTTTATTTGTTTTCCAGGGCAGAGAACAGTTGGAACTCAATAAAAGGCACGCCAACTGGCCTTAAAAACATCTCACATGGAGAAATTACTTTCTCTGTTCTCTTGGCTTTCTGTCTCTGAATGTAACCAACTGTCCTCTAAAGAGCTTTTTCCTTGTCTCCTCTTACTACCGAGGTTTATTACAGAGATAAAGCAGAGGTCCAGACACCAAAAATCTGACTTTTGTTCCCAGATCAACCACAGCCTTTCATGTGACCTTGGACCACTCATTTATCTCAACTTCAAAGGCAATAGGGAGGATAAAATTAATCACTGTGGTGCCCTCAGATGCTGTAATGGAAGGGTCACTCTCTGCTGCCAACTACATTTTTTAGGGGGAAAACCAGACTAGGAGCATGCTGACATAAATTAAAAATGTAGTATTCCCTCCTTTGTCCTGCCCCTGCCATCTGTAGAGTTACCACCCAAAGAACAGAAAAAAAAAGTTGATTTATAAAACCTTTTCCATTAAAGATGTTACCAGATTTTAGTGACCTAGAAGGGTGACCTCTTCCTGGAAATCTGGATGGCAGAAGCTCTTAGATATTGTAGAAAACTAAAATTTTCCATGAAACTGTGCCTGAGTTCCATCTGTTTGTTCTGTGTTTGTTTTCACCTGGCCGTGTCCCTGTGCAAGATCCAGCTCACAGGATGGAAACGAGTCTCAGAATCTCACCTCGATTTTTCACTGGCAGCTTTTCCTCATACACAAAAAAAGTGCACCTTTATTTCAACCGTACTTACAAAAGCAAGACAATATTATGCAAGACATTTGTGTAGCTCTTTCTCTTTAACACAGCTTTTGAGTGGAAAAATAAAAGCATAGAGATGTTTTCAATGTATCTTGAAGATAATCTTGAGTTAAACGCAGATCTGTTCTAAAAAGAGCAGGTTCCAAGGTGATTTTTGGCTATGCTGGGTAATGATGATAATAGAATTTCTTTTATACAATTTTTTAGCTCAGAAGAAAATGAATACTTTTCTTTTTTTCCGCTGTGTACCATCTTGATTTACCTAAATACCTCTTAAAGGATACACAGTTCAATGCTCTCAGCATTTAAAATTGCTGAGTTTCTGTGGTCTGCATTTTGCAAGAAGGGCTTGCTCAATCAAGGACCCCGTGACCTCGAAATCACTAAAGCTGTGTTGCAGTCATATGAAATCTGAAGCTTTTTATGGTTTATTCTGAACAGAATGGGAGGCAGAAATGTGTTTTGTGGTGTGCCACAAGTGAAGTGTCGTGGAGGGAGAGGGGAGCAGAAATTGAGCCTGTAATTACTGATCTCTGGGATTTGTTCTGAGATATATGAAAGGAGCCCTTTTAGGGCTCTTAACTGAATTCATATAATCATCACCACAGAACCATCATGGAATGGCCTGAGTTGGAAAAGACATTAAAGATCAGATGGTTCCACCCCCTGCCGTGGGCAAGGACACCTTCCACAATCCCAGGGTGCTCCAGCCTTGCCTTGGACATTTCCAGGGATCCAGGGGCAGCCACAGCTGCTCTGGGCACCCTGTGCCAGGGCCTCCCCACCCTCACAGGGAAGGATTTCTTCCCGATATCCAAACCTACTCTCTGTCAGTTTGAAGCCCTTTCCCCTTGTTCTGTCACTCTGTGCTCCTGTAAATTGTCTCTCTCCATCTTTCCTGTAGGGTCCCTTATTCTTTATACAAAGTTTGCTGGTCCATTAGCAAGGATATTTGTCCACTGATTATATTTAATGAATAAGATATCTTTTGTGATTGCAAACCCACCACCCATCTCTGTGCTACAGCCAGCTAAAGAACTGTCCCTTCATGGAGGTGACACTCGTTTTTCCTGTCCTTTCCTGGATCCCTGGAATGAAAGGGAGCAGTAAGGAGGAAGCTGTCACTGTGGCCACATTTGGGGTGGGATGAAGTGACTGCACTGTCAGTTGTCACAGGAGAAGTAATTTCAGACAGAAAATGACACTTTGCTGATCAGTGTGAGAGGAATTTTGGAGCTCAAAGAGCAGGACTCTCTGTGCCAGGGCCAACGGGGCTATTTCATGCTCCCCTGCCTCTACATTGATTTTGCTGACTCAAAAACTGCTGAAATTTGCCGTTGAAAAGGGATGACTGATTTTTTAATACTCTGATGAAATTATGTGAAAGTATACCAAGACTACTTGATTGATTAGATGGCTTATTTCCTGAGACGTTACATTTTGGTGGAGATCTCAGTCCCTATACAAAGAGAGATCAGTTGATTTCCTGACCCTTGCTGCTCGTTTCTCTCACCTGTCATTGTTGCTGCCAGCACAAAACCTTTTGCTCTTAATTTAGTGAGACTTTTTTTTTTTAATTGGAAATTTGAGGCATTTTCTGTGAACATAATTACAGTGCTCTTTGGTGAATATCAGGAGCACTTGCAAGCCCCTAAAATTCAGATGTTATGGCAGGATTTACGATGCCATCTCTAGACAGTAATTCTGTTGCTGATTCCTAGATTTTTGATGTATGAAAAGACTTGCTATGAACATTTTTTCTTAGATTCAGGGGTGTAAAATTATTTTGATAAACAATGACTGGACCAGTATGTGCAATGATCAGAGGTGTAAAATGATGCCTTAACTTTGTTGTTGGAGCTTTTGTACACTCTTTTCTTTAAACCATTTTTTTCCACAGTACTTAAAACTCCTGTCTGTGATATCCATCTAATGCTTGCATGCATGAAGAGTCTGAAATGTTTATTTTAATCCCTTACAGGACAGCACATTTCTAAAAGTCTATTTACGCAGCTCCTTCAGTGCTCTGTGGGGCCATCACCCTGACTTTTCAAGGCATGAAAATGGTCCAAAATAAGATTTAAAGCAATGCAGTGCTCTTTTAATGGCATAGCCGGGAATGTGTTAACTCCAGACTGTACAACAGCCCCAGTAACCCCATGGTCTGTGTGTTTATAGGCATCAGCTGTAATGGCCTCTTGTGATAGATGAGAGATACTAAAATCTTACAGTCACTGCCTGATCATTTACAGTCAACAGAAGGCTAAAAGTGAAAGGTCAGGCCTAGGAGAGTTGGAAAATCTGCTAAGCAAACTCTGGAGTGGGGAATGGGCTGCTCCAGGGACTGCAGGCCATGGTTGATTTTTTGGCTGTTGTTGTTGTTCCTGGCCCAGGTTAAGTTTATGCACAGCCCAAGGCACTCAGAATGAAGTATTCCCCTTTCTTCACGTCTAAATAAATGTGCACATGATCCACTAGAGGGTTTCTCTAGTTGAATACATTTACCTGGTATGTTTACTAGCAAAAGAGACTCGTTTTGTTTGATCAGCCCTTCCCAGGCAGGCTGTTAAATGTGAGAGAATGATTTCCAAACTGGTTACTTTAAAAGGTCCCGTTACTCCAAAATACATTTTGGCCTCTGGGTACGGCCACTGCCAAGCACGTGCTGCTGCCCTTGGGGATCAGCTCAGGTGCTGGCTCTGGAAACTGGAGCATATCAAAAACAAGGATCCAAAAAAAGCCCAGTCAGCAGGGCCAGCAGCAGAATCACTGACAAGCGAATATTTATGCTGCCCAGAAGTGTCCATTTTATTATTTGGTTCCCTGAATAAGGCTGTGTCTCTAAACCCAATCTGTTTATTTAATCAGGGGAGTCCAGAAGCAGCTTGAAGCATGAAGAAGACCCCAGATCCCCTTTCCCAGCACCCTGATGTAAAGATGAAGGTGGTGGAGGTAAATTCAGGGTTCTTTAAGACACTTTTTCCCTACTTTGTTGTGGGATCTGGCTCAGTCTCAATCAACTCCCAATGTGTCACCAGAGTGGGACCTCCTGTGACATAACTGATGCTTTCTGTATCTCTCTGCCCCTGTTTCTCATTGGCCTTTGGTGGCTGAAAATGTGGGAACAGCACAGCTTTTCCTGGTTACACAGCTGATAGTGGTTCCTGTGAGAGCTGGTGAACAGTGCCGAGAAATCCCTTTCCATGAGTTATATCTCTTTCAGAGAGGCCAGGGAGCTGATTACATCCTTTTAAGGTCTCTTTACTCTCGTGGGATGGCACGTAGAAACCCTGGAATAACTGGGAATAGGGCACGAGGCCTCAGGAATAACTACTGACTGAATTTTTGGTTGTGCTTTCAAAGCTACTGCCTCTCTTTTAGAGTATTCTTTGTGAATGAGGGAAAGAAGTGTTCTTTAACTGTATTAAAATGTTTAGATTAGCACAAAACTGTGGTGCTGGGGATATGTTTGCCCTTCTACATTCACGCACGAGCTGGTTCCTACTTTTTTGTGGAGCAGCAATGGATTTTCAGGCTTGTGTTGGTTTTGAAACCCAAAGTGCTGCAGCCCCAGCCACTGCCTTACATAAACCCTGTGCCTCTGCAATGGACTGCTGCCACTGTCCTGTTTGGAGCAGCAAGATTTCCTTTCTGACCTACTTTTCTGGTCAGTGCCTCAAGCCAGGCCCTCAGGAGCGTTATTAGAACATTTTATATCCTTCCCATGCCACAAAGCTGCCCTGACACCACCCTGAGCAGCCAAGGAATGATCCCGTCAGCCCAGAGGGATCCACAAGCTGCTAAACAGCTCCCTTGTCTTCTTTTCCTGCTGCAGCCAGCCCAGCAGATGGATTTAGGGTGCTGTAGAGCAAGCAGGAGCTCCTCAGGTGCACAGGAATGGTCAGGAATATGAGAATGGTGCTCAAGGATTTGCTGAGCATGTCCCAGCCATAATTCCCTGCTGCAATAAATGGATATCAAGGGGAGTGATACCAGTGGAGACAGCTTGGGCAGACAAAATTATTGAATTATTTACCTTGGAAAAGGCCTCCAAGATCACTGAATCCAATCTGTGCCTCATCCCCTCCTTGTCACCAGCCCAGAGCACTGAGTGTCACGTCCAGGCCTTCCTTGGGCACCTCCAGGGATGGGACATCCAAACCTCACTGGGCAGCCCCTTCCAGTGCTTGACCACCCTTTCCATGAAGAAATTCATCCTGATGTCCAACCTGAACTTCCCGTGGTGCAGCTTGAGACCATTTCCTCTCATCCTGTCCCATTTCACCTGGGAGCAGAGGCCATCCCCCACCTGGCTACAACCTCTTTTCAGGAGAAATTGAAGGAGTATTGAAGGAATAACCTTGGAGATAATGAAACAAAATTGAATTTCATAAATTTTCAAATAATTCTGGAATATGAAACGTGCAGCATTCGGTGACACGAAATTCGTTATAAGAACTGGATAGAGTGCTGTTAAACACAAAATCTGCCTCTGTGAAGATGTCCATGGAGTAAAAAGGGTGAGGATGGGAAGGGCCCAGTTGTAGGTCTGTATCTTAGTCTAAGTAGGTCAAGGATGGCAAAGGGCTGTGATCAATTCTTCTCCATCTCAGAGCTGTGAAATCAGTGCCTCTTTCATTCTCCCTCTCAGAGCTGTTCCACACAGCACAGGTAGCCAGATCTGAGTCATCTCAATGGTATTTAATAGAAAACATTAATTCTGTAGCATCATTTCCTACCCATAGCTTCTACTCTGTTAGATTATTTTTTACATATTTAGTGGAGACAGAATTTCATGCTCTGTTCTGCTCAATTCCTTGCAGGAAGTCTGACACTGGGAGGGAAAATCAGTTTCAGCAGGCTCCTCTGCACAGGAGGAGACAGCAGAGAATGGGAACTCTCCCAACAGAGAATCACAGGGATGTGGTTTCCTTGCTCAGGGAGTCCTGTGAGGCTGAGAGGAAGAAAACAACAGCAGGGGAGAGGCTCTCAGCCAAAGGAAGACTTGAGGGCAGCTGATCTCGAGCACATCCCGCAGTGACGAAAGAAGCATGGCAAGGGAAGCGTGCAGGTGATCCATCATGTTTTGCCTACAGCTCCTTCACGAGTTCTGTTCAGCTCAAAGAGTGCCTGGGTTAAGACAACCTCCTGTAACACTCACCATATGTGCTTATGCATGTCCTGAGCTGCTGAGGAGTGTCCAAAAGGTGGGGTTTGGCAAAAAGAGGCCGTCTCCTCGGGTGGCTGAGCAGAGTTTCACTGCCCAGAGTGATCTGTTATCCCTTTCCTGACAAATGCCCTCAAGAGTCTGTGCCTCAGGGATCAAAGAATAGACAGTTTTGCAATAGGAGTTTAAAGAGGTCACAGCCCCACTGTGGTATAACCTAAACCTGAGGCCTCACAGCTCACCAGGCTGTTATCCTGGCCATGGAAGCAACTTGGCCTGGCTGTTTTTATCCTGGTACATCTGTGCAAGTTTGGATCTGATTTAGGCATTATAATCAGACAGACTTCATGCATAAATAAAAATTAAGAAGTTAAAATCAGACATGCGAGGCACCAGTGAAAAAAGTTTACAAGAAGTTTCATGCACCTGGGAAGCTTGAAAACTCCAGCATTTCTGACAAAATATTGTCCTTCTTTCTGTGATTTTGTAGCTGCTCAGAACTCCAAGGGATATTTTATATTGCCTATGTAACAGATTTGAATGGTTTGTATCTCAGAGCATTGTAACTTCCACATCCAAGGCTTTCATCATTGTTCCTGGTCACGATTTTGACAATGTCAATTTGAAAAGCCAGCTGTATTCTGCTGATGGCATCCTAAATGTCCAAAGTGTCCCTGTGGCAGCTTCCTGTGCCTTCTTGAGAGCCCTGCTGAAGGTAAGTCCTGCTGATGGTGACCCCAGAAACCCCCAAATCCCTGGGCCCACCGTCAGGTGGTTGGCGCTCCTAGGAATGGTCCTAATGCCTGAAAAAAACATGGATTGTGATTACAGGGACCTTTTCCCCGCTGCCAGGCTGCTTGTGGCACATCCTGCAGCACAGTTTACCACTCATGCATTTGTTTGTGGGGGTGCAGGGCAAACAAATTCACTGGAATAATCAGGACTGGAAAAAACAAAACACCCCACTCTCTGTTTCCCAATTATTTTTTTCCTGAGCTAGGTGTGTATGCACATGTGGGTTTTTCCCTTCCCCTCAAATTTGGATTATTTCAGCAATCTGGGTGACAGGATGAGCTCAGATGTTAGGAGGGGCTGTTAAAGTTCAGGAGGGCAGGAATGAGCAGATGCTGGAGGGGAGGGGATAGGAAACATCACAGATTGCTTTTGCCATGAGAATAACTCTCATGTGACAGCTTTTCCATGATTTCTCTGAAGTGTCTGCTAACAGAGGGTGCCTTGTTCGATCAGGAGAAGACAACCATGACTGGTGATGGCCATTAGCTCCTAAACTTTGAAATCTGTTTTCCCTCCAGCATCTGGTAGTGCCTCTGGAACTTTGTGGTGCCAGAAATCAACCCCACCTTGTGCTGTTTGTCAGGCAAGCTGCTGCCACTGCTCAAAGCAGCAAAGGAGGGCATTGTACAGGAGGAGGACAAACTCTGTGCCCCTGCCTGGGGCTAGGGGATCATTAAACTGGCTGCTTAATTGCCTCAATACAAAAGGCTTTGAGAACTATTCAAGGGCACCAAGCACTCTCTATTTCCTAATTCTTTTCAAGCTGGCTTGTAAACACAGCATTGCCCATCCACTTCTAACCTGGAGGTTTGCTCAATCACAAATCCCATTAAAAGGAAAGGACTTGAGGCAGTAAAGTTGACAAGATTTGTCCATAAATACTGGTGGTTTTGACAGCTGAATGGAGTTCACCTTGCTGGTTCTGTTTGCCAAAGAATATGTACGGACTTGAATCTCGGGGATTGAATGCAAAGTGATGTTTTTATATAAAAAGTAACTTTAATCACTGTTACACATTTTGACACACGGTGCCAGTCTGGTGCCAGGTGTAATGGAGACAGTTTAAACACTGCCTAGGACAAGTTTAGGTAATCTGAAAGCAGTTTCATAATTTTATGTCCTTCTCCTTTTCCCTCTTATGCTGAGGTTAACGCTGGGGTTGTTTCCTACACCGTTTCACTTATTTCCCTGTTTTTCTGATTAGGAACCCCTCCTGCATAGATTTCATGAGCTCGTGAGAGACTTCAGAAGGGCCAAGACCAATAAGTCAAGGTAAGAGGTGAGCACAGGCGTTGCTTAGGCCTCTTGCAAAAGACCCTGTAGTGAGAGAACAGGAAGGGCCCACTCAGATGGCCCTGGGGAGGAAGTTGCCACAAAAAAAGAAGTTTTCTTATTTCTTTGTGTGTTACCTCCATTCTTATTTGCAAGTTATTTGTTGATTAATCTGAATTTAGGAAAACTGTGTAAATAAAATTGGTGGGAACTCCCCACTTCAGTTTGGAAAGCAGTGACATTATAATCTATTAATTAATGTACATTTTGTCACCTACCTGACCTTGTGCAAGGTCACCCCCAACATCTCTTGCTGCTAAATTGGAAGGATATGGGTTTGATGGATGGGGTGTGACATGGATAAGGAATTGTCTGGATGGCTGATTTCAACAACCAGCAGTTCAATGGCCAAGTGGAAACCAGTAACAAGTGGTGTCCCCCAAGGGCCCATACTGGGGTCGGCATTATTTAAAATATTCATTAATTTTTTTATATACAGATGGAGATATATTTTTTTACTAAAGCTCGGAGTGACTAGACAAGAGGCGACACTTTTTATCTGAAAGAGGGTACTTAAAAAACAAAAAAAAATTATAATGAGGCTATTGTGACTCGGAAACAAGTCCTGAATCAGCCCTTATTGCACATCTGCTTCTTTTGTGAACCTGAGAACTAAAAATAATGCTCTAATTGAAGGTTCTAAGTACTTTTATCACTCATCAGGTGAGCAAAGGTAGATAATAAAATTCAACAACTCTTTCAAAAATAGAATGATGAGAAAAATATGTCAATGAAGCAAACACATTGCATATTTCCATTGATATTTATTTTTTTGAGCTTGATATTTAACTGAGAAACATTTATTTATCTCTCAATGACTCCCCTTTAATTACAGATCCAGAAAAGAATACAACATGGATGTATTTTTTTTTCTGAACTTTATTTGTAAGCTGAACAAAGTGATACTTTCACCACACAAATCAGCACTGCAGGGCTCTGGTTTTTGAATGGGCAATGTCTATCATGAACGCCACTAACCCATGACCTTGGCTAGAGTGAAAAGTCTGTAGAAAATTCGTTTCTTTTTTATCTGGATGAAAAGTTCTTGAAATTGGGTAAAACTTTAATGGGGTCTTATGAAAATAAAGAAATGAATACATTTCTGGCTGCGCTACTACGGAAAAAACATGAAGGAGCAAACACAAGGTGGGACTTTGGAGCTGCAGAGCTCTTCAACTTTGCTTTTGAGTTGCTTTTTAGTATTTTGGAGAGGTTTTTTGAGTGTTGCATCCGAGCTTCTGTGAAATAATTACGCTGATGGTTCTGATTTCTAATGTAGAGCACAGAAATCTGCAAAAGCCATTGGGCAAATTCTGCTGAGTCTTTCACCTCAGATCAGCAGCTCTCAGGTCATTAATCATGCTTTATAAGCTTTAATAGACTAAGTGTTTTCAAGACATCTGCTGAGTCTCAAAGAATAGAGTGCAGACTTTGCTTTTCTGAGATTTCTGTATTAGAGCAGTAATATTGTTGGGAGAAGAAAAATGACCCAACATAAAAAAGCTTGGCCTCTCCCTTTGCTTCCTGCCATGCTGCAGGAGAGGATGATCACACAAGTCATTTATAATTGGAGACTGAGGAAATTAAGCTCACTGGGTATTAAATATTTTCTTAGATAAAGGCATTGTCACCACCATTGCTTGCTCAGGAAGTGAGCATGTAAAGAAGAATATAAAGAAAGAAGTGCTTTGCAGTAAATGATGTGTGAATAAGACACAGTTTTGTACTACACAACACATCATGATTGCTTGAAAACCACTGCAGGTGACTGTTCTTTTGCTTATTTACTCTATTTTTCTAATTCAGTCTCTCAAACATGTATTTTAGTGAAAGCTGCTGTTGTGTGTCTTGCACATTACATAAATTCAGTTTGCTTTGTCTCACATTTTAAGTGATGCTATGCCAGGAGTGGAAACTAATTCTGAGTTGGGTTAGTGAGTCAGAAATATCCTTCTGCAAATACACCTTTGCACTTGTTACCTGCTCACTTGTTATTTTTCCAGATATTTTCCACATATGTTACTGTGGGGTAGCAGCTTCTCAGTACCACAAAACACTTCCACAGTGGAAAAAGAGGACAGGGGTGGAAAGGAGCAAGCTCTTGGTTATGGATACAGGTTTGCTCCCAAACAAACAATAAGGCAGGAAACAACTGTGGTATGTTTTTTTCATGTCTTGAGTAAATTGTCCACTTTCATTCATTGCTGTGTTGATGTTGTTTTGATTTTTGTGAGGGGAATTTTTGTTTTGGCATGGTTTTGTTGGTTGGTTTTGTTGATTTAAGTGAAGGTTGTGTGCTGAATTTGGATTTTAATGAAAATTCTTTAATGAACCCTCCCTCAAAACACCAATACTTGAGCTCAGTGCTTGTCCTCTATCCCCACATTTACTCTTCAGCACGGAGGGTGCACTTAGGAAGTTCAGAATCTGCTGTTTGAAAGTGCTTTACATAAAATGGGTAAAATCAGGGTGAGTTCTGCCTTCCCCCACACTTTCCTGGACAGCACCCCAATTCCCAGGCTGACTGCAATGAGAGCTGTCTTTCCATTTTCCAAACACAGCAAAGCAGAGGCTGAACGTGGGATGTCCTCACCATGAAATTGTGGAGCCACTTTCCTTCAGTCCAGCTCATATTTAAAGCCATCACACCCCCTCCAGGCTGTGTTAATGAGGCAAAATGCCCAATTTTGCAGTGGGACACCCAGTTGTAACTGCTGTCCTGATACTCCTGTGGGAGAGTTCTGCTCTGTGGGTGAGGGAGGAAACATCAGCTGCAGGGCTGCTGCTCATTTCCGATGTTTTTCTTACAATATTGAACAAAGTGTCTTATGCTGAGTCAGATTTTTCGTCTGAGTTAACTTTTCTTCCTGGCTTTTTCTATTGGTTAGGGAAAAAAAAAGGGAATAAAATAAATAATACAAGAAATTTGCACATAATCCAGAGTCATTTCCCCTTTCCTCTACTCCCTGCATTTCTCAGTTTGGTACTGAAGACACTGATTTCTCTTCCAGCCCTTTGAGGCCCGGAATAAAGCCAAGAAAATGAATGAGAAGGTAAACAGAGGCAAAGAAAAATAGATATATGATCAGAGACACAAAGCAGGTTCCTGGCAGAACGTGGAACTGAGCCCTCTTGCTTTATGCAGAATCCAAGCTTCCCTTAAAAGGGAAACTGAAGGAAATAGGTCAACTCAAATAACATTAAATCATGCTGGATGAAAACGTATCCCACTCCTCTCTGGGCTGCAGTATGACAGAGAGTTTTTAAACTCCATTTGCTGATGAGCATCTGGGATTTACAAGGAGGCTCTCTGGGATCTGAGGAGTGTCCCTTGCTCGTTGTGACAGTTTTTCTAACAGCTTTCTCACTCTATCTGCTCTCAGCTGTTCTGTTTCTTTTTTTTTTTAAAGGAAACTTGAGTCATTGCCACTTTTTATCCTCTCCTCGCTGCTTTCACGGGATCTTCCTCCACTTCCTGCTTCTTTTTTTTGTGTCTTTCCATTTTATGAGAATTTTATTTTCCTCTTCATATCGTTCCAACACTTCTCACCTTCTCTCTCGCAATAAAAAAATGAAAGCCTTATGCTATAGCATTTTGAAATAAAGCTCCAGAGTAACACTCCTGTTTCAGCTACTCCTGGAGAAAGAAGAAGATAGCTTTATTTTTTTAAATTTTTTTCCACAAGTTTTTTATGATCCTGCTCTTGAGTTTAGAGTTCTGACATCACAAAGGGTACCCTACAAAAATATTAGTTTCAAGTTCTTTGCTGAATATTCAGTAAATGGCAAACATATAGCTATTTAACAGCAAAATATATCTAAGAGGAAAAAAACATTTCCTAATAGTCTTCATGCAATAACATCTTTTACAGGAGGAGCCCCGGAAAGGTTGCAGAGGTCAGGCTGAATGACAGAAAATTAAGAAGGAATTGTATTTGTCCTTGGAAAAATTATCAGGAAAGGGAGCTGTAAAGTGGAATGGAATGCTATTATTTACTTCTTCAAACTAACCTGTAGATAGATATGTTAGAGACTCTTACTAAAAAAAATCTAATGTCAGTGCAGACAGTTGAAAAGTGATTTTTTTCCATTTCTTTTGGCTACTTTGTCCATTTATCAGTGTAATTTGTCTACATTAATGGGCTGAAATAGATCAGAGAGTGCTATTAACAATGGAATAGAAAACAGAAAACAGTGCTGAATATTCCTAGAAATCTGCAATTGAAAATGCCTGATTAAAGTTAAATCTTAGGCCTACTGTAATATGATACTGCTTGTTACTAATTACCATCCTGATAAACTGCCAGCATTGGCTTAATTTGCATTTTACTGTTTAAGCCACACCTGCTAAGGATAAACAACCTTGCTCTAAAGATTTCCACAGCTGATAAATCCAGGCCTCATTTGACCTCCCTCAAACACCAGGATCTGAGCAGGTACCTGAACAGAATATGAGTTTTAATTTCTCTGAGGTTTAGCACAAGGGTTTCTGTCCATATTCCCTGTCTGTTGTGTTTCCTGGAAGCAGTTTCTGGATTTTATTACTTCTCGC
This sequence comes from Falcunculus frontatus, assembly GCA_013398115.1. NCBI lineage: Eukaryota > Metazoa > Chordata > Aves > Passeriformes > Falcunculus > Falcunculus frontatus. Next base: position 67,092 of record VZRV01005508.1, read on the forward strand.
ATTTTTCCAGGGTCCCCAGCTTCCTTAGCCCCCATCTCCCCGTCCTTCTGCCATGGATGAGCATCCCAGAGGGGTGGTGCCCTCACAGGGAGGACAGAGGCACTGTGACAGTGACAGTGGCCAAAATCATAACTCTGTGTTAAATCCATCAGTTAAACTTTGATGTATCCCTGTAACTCTAACAATGATCTAACCCAAACAGTAAATAGAAGTAGTAGCACTAATAATGTATTTTCTTCTGCCTGTGAAAAATAATCCTGGCAGAGATGGTGGAGATTTTTCCAGGCAAACTTACAGAAAATATGGTTTGGGTCTGAGGAGTGAGGAGCCCTGCAATTCTTTCAGGCTCATTTGAGTTTTTACTGTCTTATTCTGAGAGCACTTCTGTAATTTCATGCTGAGCCTCTCCTTGCATGAGGAGCTTGTTTGACGTCTGTGCTACAAAAGCTGCAGTTCAGGTTGTGTTTCTGTGACAGCGGTGAGGTGAAGTGTCCTAGGGCTAAAGGTTCCTTAAATGGAAAGGATATTGATCATTTTTGTTATGAGTTGGGAATTTGGGATGAATTTTCTCCCCTTGCCATGATTAGCAGAGAATTTTCCAGTGAATATTCTGTGTTGGCCACATTTATTTGAAATAAATTCCAGTTCTGAAAAGCGCTCAGGGAGGGCGCTGGAATGAAGGGATCCAGCACTGGAAATGGGCAGCAGGTGGCACCCACAGACCGTGGAAATTCCTGCCTTGCTGCATCCAGCCAGGTGAGAAGGGCTTTTAAAGCCTGCTAGGACCCAGCTTAACACACTTTTGCCTTTCCCGAGTTACCCATTTGGTGTTTGAAACAAAACAAATAGGATTTATCCTCTCTAGCAGCATTTGCACTATAAAATATTCCCACAAAACTTGTCTGCTGCCCTAATATCTATATTGAGCATTTTATTCTTAGGCATGATGCATAGATTAACAATTCAAACAATGGAGTGGAGAAACAATTAGAGTGGAAGTTTGTTTTAGAGGCTTCCAGCTTGCCTAACCACCTGCCCCTTATCCTTGAAAAAAACCTTACCCCAAACTCCCAAGCTGGGGAGGAATGCCATACCTCTGGCTGGTTTCGAGAAATACATAAATACTTTGTGGAAATGAGAATTAAGGGGGAGAGCTTTTCCCCCAGTTGCCACAGAATCCTTTATCATTCACAGCCTCTCTTAATCTAGCTCACATCACCTCCTCACCTTGTTTGTATTTTGTTTGTTTGTGGGCTTGGTTTTTTTTGCTGCAGCGGAAATAACTTGTTTTTTCACACAGATAGTTTTATGTCCTGTTTTGATGATGTTAGCAGAGGTTTTAAAAGGAGATTAATCCCCAATGTACATTCTGATGTGTTAGAGTTTTCTAAGTTTTCTCACAGTGTGGTGGTGGCCTAACAAATGAACCTTTATGAATAAAAATAGGTTTCGATTTGTGGAATTAAGTGTGCACTAATGTGTACTTTTAAATGTGTAATAAGGCACAATGATTGTTACAACTATCCTCAGTGACGGGTTTGTAGTAATTGATATTTCCAGGCTGTTTCACTGCAACAGGGCCATTCTTAATACAAATGCAAAACTTAAATCATGGAATCATGGAATGGTTTGGGTTGGAAGGAACCCTAAAGAATATCTGGTTCCACCTCCCTGCCATGCACCTTTCACCAGACCAGGTTGTTCCACCAACCTGACCTTATGCACTCCCAGAGCTGGGGCAGCCACAGCTTCTCTGAGGTAATTTTTTTCCCCCTTTCTCCTCATTTTACTTTCTTTCTTCATGATTTTGAGAAGGCAACATGAAAATATCACTTGGCTCTTCATGTTCACTCCCGAATTCTTTCTCACAACATATTTGCATTCTTGGCCCATGCTCCTGATATAACAGACATAAAGATCTCATTCAACAGGTGTGGTGTGAACTGGAGATATTCTTTATTAATTTATTCATTCTGATACATGGAAAATGTTACATGCAGTGATTTCTTGGTATTGTTTTAATAGTCAGTAGAGGGAAGAGGTTTTATTCCTGGATATTTCATAACATGATTTGCATAAGGGATGACATTTTTTCATCATTTTTCATTCATTGGATCCCAAGACTGCTGATTTAAGTCTGACAGCTGTTGGGATTAATATAAGTGATATTTGCTTCTGTTCCTCAGGGCTGAATTATCTATTAGGATTTCTGTTTTCAAACATTCATTGTGCTTTATATGAAGCAATGGCAATCAAACATTTCTGTATCTGGTAAACCAATTTGTTGCTGGCAAATACCTAATTTACTGGCAGGCAGGATGCAGACATTTATCTGGTTTCATGGTTGAATTATCATAATCTCTGAATGCATTTGAGGTGGTCAAGCCTAAATTTGGACCAGGGATTGAAACATCCTAAGCAATTCCATCATGTTTTTAGGAATACAACATCTTGTGGTGTTACATCCTCGCACGGTGGTGAGAGGATGTGGCTTGCTCTGAGTAATTTTGGGAAAGACTGGAATTTCATTTTCAAGAAAACTGGTAAGAGGATTTTCTGCTTCTATGACACTGGGTTTTTCCAGCAGAATACCTTCTGAATCAAGACATGGTTTGTGAAACACAAGAAGCATCATCATTACCTAAAACAAAGCTTTATGAATGATGTAACATAAAACCTGGGCTTTGCTCTGATTATCTCTCCACAACAGTTCAACTTAGCATGGCAAAATGTTCAGCATGGGAGACTGTGAGGCTTCCCCAGTCTTGGATAAACACTGCTGGAGTAGAAGGCTCACTCCACTTCCCTCCAGTTGGTGCTGATACATCTCAAGCTGAAAACACTTGGTAACACCCAGACATCTTCCTGAGTGTGGGCTGGAGGTGCCTTTGGAGCAGCAGATTTTTGGGCTGCCTCTGACCCCTGAGGTGGGTTAGATGTCATGCCATGCAGGAGCAGACTTTCTGAGGAACTATTTTCCTCCTATTTGTAAGAAATTTTGAAAATGACAAATGAAAATCAGAAAACATTCCCGTTCAGTCAAAAATTCCACCTGCAAACATTTGCCTTCAGAGGTTCATTATAAAATTTTGTTTCTGAGTGAATCTCCTCTCTCAGCATATCACAACAACCCTAACTCTTATTTCTTTGTGCCTTTTTTTCCTCTCTTTGGTTCATTCCCTCACTGAACAGCTCCTTCTAACTGAACCACCATCATTCTAACTTATTTATGATTTCTTCTCCTGTGGTTCTTACTCCTTTTGCTTTCCAGTGCTCCCATTCCAGTCCTCCTTGCTTTTGTTCCTGCTTTCCTCTTTCCATACCTTGTTTATATTAAAGCCTTTCTGAGAGATTGTGGATTCAGTCTACCTTGAGTGTTTCTTTCTTTTTTGTTCATACAGCCCTGGATTGATGATTTCCATTGATTATGAATATCTATGCAAACGAAGTATTAATCAAGAGTGTGGAGCAGGAAAAAAACGTCAGGGTGGAGAGGCCCTGGCACAGGGTGCCCAGAGAAGCTGTGGCTGCCCCATCCCTGGAAGCGTTCCAGGAGAACACAACTCAGGATATTCTATGATTCTACATTCTAAAATTCTACTCAGCAAAACTTGCTGTAAGCTAATTATCTGTGGCAGTGCCAGGGATACAAAGTTGAATCAAGATGCCAAGTAATTAATTTTAGTTTAGATATTATTATAAAAAAAGGGGGAGACTACAAGGCTGCCAAATGTAACAGGGCCAAGAGTTAAAACATATGCCTTGGCACATTTCTGGGGTGTCAGGAAAAGAAGCTCGTTTTCTTTTTCCTTAACGTGAGATACAGCTCTACAGTGAGGATAATTCAGGTTGGTTTTTTTTTTAAAAAGGGCCTGCCATATGGAACTTTAATTACAATAGGCTTTAGGGAAGTCAAATAGTTTTTTGTAAATAAAGTTGGAGGAAATATTGTTTCATCTGAAATGGTTCTAGATGCTTTCCTTCTGCAAAGATGACAAATAGGAATGTTGTTTGTGGAAACACTCAGCCGTTTCCAGGAGTGTTACCGATGTGGAGGAACCAAAAAGGGCTTGCTAGAATTCCTTGGGCTATGCACAGCACCTTATTTAGGCAAATTCTGGCTAGCCAATCGTGCCTTGAGTGTGTAATGTATGAACAAAAGTGTGCATCCCTTACCTGATGTAAGGAAAGAGTCAGACAAAATTTATTCAGTTCCACCTTCTCCCTTCAATCAGTCCATAACTATATTTTTCCACAGTGAGATATACATATTTTTTTCATGAGTCACTGGAGGATTCACCTTTGTGAAAAAACTGTAGCTGTATCAAAGCTTAAAGACTTTTATTATAGTTTCAGAAGACAGAATTTCCAAACTATTTAAGGCAATACAGATGCGTAATAAAAATTTTGTGCCGTTACTCAGAGGTGCACAAACCAATGTCATTATGGTCACTATCATCATCAGGGAATCAACATATATTTAGAATTTATCCTTTCTACTGAGCTTTTAGACTCTAATTAGAATGAGAAGTTTGCCATGGAATACAACTGAGACATGCTCAATGTGTTTAAAAAAAGAACAACACAAAAAAATGGAAGATCTATGATATATGGCAACAATTTAAGGCTTTGAGCATTTCCTCTTTCAGGTGGAATATTCATACTGCTGTGTTTAAAATAAGGAAGCAAAAGATTTTAAAGGGCAAATTGATGGCAACCTGGTATGACTTGGCACTGGTCACAGGCAGCCATTTGCTCTTTGAAGTCAGGCGGTCAGGTTTCTCTGTACTGATAGAAATCTGGTTGGAGATAAAGCTGTTGCTTGAGCATGAAGAGTTGATTCATGAAACCAAGGGAAACTCTGATTTAAAAAAGTTAACGAGTCTCTGACACAGCTCTTCCAGAAGCCTTACCTGAAAGAAGAGGAAAAGTTTCTTTTGGAGAAGCTGAAGTGCTCTTGAGGCAGCAGGATCATCACCTCCATATTGCCAAGTCCTTGTCCTCATTCCTGGGTGTTCAACGTATATTTGGGTAACAAATCCCAATGAACAGCTCTCTCAACGGATATCAGAGGATTTAAACTTTAAGATTTGATGGATTAAAACTGGTGAAACACACCAATTAATAGTTTGGGTTCCATTTCATCTTATTAATTTATTATTGGAAGAGATTTAGCAAAAAAAGCCCCAGACGTGAGCTTGAAATACCATTTGGGCAGCAGATTTTTGTTATGCCAAAGCAAGAAACTAAACTTTCAAATTCACATTCCTTTTATAACTATTTAAACCTGAAGTAGTTCTTTCTGTAGTTGTATAAATTGCCCAGTCTGGTAATGATAAGGAGCTGGTGTTGCTTACATTTCTCATTTCCCATTCATGCACAGGTAGAAAAGGAATATTGCAGTTTATGTGTGTGGAAAAGTCTAAATCAGAATGTAATTTTTTTTTTTCCCCAAAGCACCTTTGTATTCTTTTAACAATAGAGGACCATAGTTTCCTCCAGTGCTGCCAAAATTTCTTACAATGAACCAGGCTTTGAATCGGGGTAAGGAAACTTGTGAAAGGTAATGGGGTTTTGGCAAAAATATTTTTTATGTTGGGAAACCTGCAGATAAACCTAGATACAATTTGTGTGTGTGTGTGTATATATACTTATAAATTAGAACCTCTAACTGGTGCCCTAGTAAAATACCAGAAAATTAATGAATTTGGTAAGTTTTAAATTTTTTTCTGCTTAAGAAACAAAACAGACAAAAAATCCCCAAACAATCACCAGAGTTCTTAAGTATAAATTATTAATTCCCATTTATAGGAAACTACCAACTACAGCTACCAAAACCCCCAAAATGTCCATTTTCACCCCCCGTAAAACCTAAATGGGAATTCCCAACCAGTTCCTTAACGGAAGGCCAATCCCTTCCCAAATGGGATCACTGAAAAATTTCTCAAGACTAATTTGTTTTCAGATTCGTTCCCAGGGAATTAAATTGGTTTAAATACTGGAAAGACTCCTTGGAAGTTTCCAAGTCTCTCCTAACACCGTGAGTCAGATGTCTCCAGGTTGTGTTGTGCCAGGTTTGACGTCAAATGATAATCCAATGGGGTTTTCCACTAGACTTCCTAATGGAGAGTCAATGGGATTTTACTATGTAAAATAACGGGATTTTCTCTGAATCACCAAAGCCAACACAAAAAATCTGGTCCTGTTAATGGGCTTGTTAGAACCCATTTTTATAGGCTTTAAATGTTGAAGAAAAGAAGCAAAATTTTAATTTTTATACAAATTTGAATGTTACTTAATTAATGGGCATCTTAGTACAGCACAAAGTCCCTGTTCTGGGCAGTCTTGGTGGCAACAGCAAGCCTTGATTACTCCTTTTTTTTCAAATTATCCATGCTCTCCAAGATTAGGGCGTGCTGTTGCAAGCACAGTTGTTGCTGCTCACTGGAAATTTTCTGAGGAAGAAAGGAAGTGTTGCCTCATGGCTGGGTTTGGCAGATCCTCCCAGAAATTAGGGACGCAGGCAGCTGGTAGTCATGGGTGGCCTGGTGACATCTGCCCCGGCACCAGCATCACTCTGTGACCTCTGTGGCTGCATAAAATTTATCTTTTAGTCACTTTTACTGGATTGATAAAAGATCCAACGAGCTTCCAGCACTTGAGGATTTTGGGGGTTTGCTGTGTTTATTTTTTCTTTATATTTTTTGTCCTATTTGGGCTGGAACCAATTCCGAGAACTCTCATTTTCCCACAGACTGGGAATCCAGCTTCTCTGGCGAGCTTCAGTTGTTCTCCAGCCTGTCTCCCACACTGCTGCACATTCTTGAGCAGAACTGTTGTCTTCATCTCAAAGTTAAAAAAATTAAAGAGTAGATGCATGAGTTTGGCTTCCGCACATTCCCCTTTTTGCGCATTCTTAAGTAAATAATAATTTCAAGCACATGGAATTCAGTTTAGGAAGAATAAATGAAGTCCATGTTTAGTGAAACAGTGGAAGCAGAAGCTTTGCACTCGTTATTCAAAGGTCTTTAAGAGTAGGCTCAGAAAATTGTCCAAAGAGGCAGGATTAGAGCCCCAAATGGCAGCGGAATAGATGACAAGTGCTACTCCTATCCCAAATCTGTGGAAAACAGCAAAATAATGGGAATATGGATTTTTAAACCATGGTTAATAGAATGTCACCTCTACAATGTGGAGCTTGGTTTTACATGAGGGGAGTAGATTTCTTCTCATTTGGAAGCTGGGGAAAATTCATAGGTGCTTTCTTTGCCAAGGAGTTTTTTAAAATAATCTCAGTTTCTATTAAATGCTGCTGTGTGTTTTACAGGGACAAATCTGGAGTAGAGCTCAGTGACTTCTGCCCATCTCTGGCACCCTCAATGCCTAGACAGGAAAAGGAGTATTGCTCATGTTGCTATCGACTTCTTTTTTCCAGATAAGGAGAAGTCACCCAATATTTCCCCGCATTCTTGGCAGCTTCCATTTGAGAATTGTTCGTAAAAGAAGCTTAAAATTGTCCAGGGGATTACTGGGTGGATAAATTTCCAGTGTCTGCCTTAGCAACTCATCATCTCCCCTTTCTTTTTTTTTTTTTTGATAAGCATCCTTATTATAAACAATATAAATAGATCCATTGTCTCGTAGCACCCACAGTTGCAAGATAAACACAGAGGAGTTTATCCTCACCAGCACTGAGGTGAAGTCAGTGAGATTGTTGATGGCATGAACCTTGTTGGATTTGGCTGGCTCCCAAATGCACATATTAGCAGGGAAGTCTTTCACCTGATGAGGATTAATCGTGCTGGAATGCGTGGTGGCAGGAGGAGCTGTATAGGAGCAGTTTGCTGTACATGAGGTGTATTTTCATGTGGTTGTGGTTTGTTTTGCTGTGAGTCAGACTGGCAGTGATCTGATGAGGTAATCTGTTGGGGCATGGGGAGATGTGACATTCCTCTCTCCCTCCGTGCTCCCACCTGAGCAATCACTGGATAAAAGATGGGCACAGTGTGAATTGATGGGGCTGCTTGTGGAGTTGTGTTCCTAGAAAGGAACAGGATGAGTACAGACCCAGCTTATCAATTGGCCCAAAGCAATATTAGATGCAGACACTGATAAGAGCTACATTTAGGAAAACGAGGACAGCTGCACTCATGCAGGTGTTCACCCAGCTCCTGTGCTTGGCATGTGCCTGTGTGTCTGCCTCTCCTTGTCCCACTGTAAGGGTTTGGATAGACAGCAGCTTTCACAAGACTGAGAGCACCAAGACATCCTAGAACATCCCAGAACAGGAGCAGTGTCTGTCACAGGCTTCCCAGGGTCACTGGACAAGGGAGAATGACTTCAAACTGAAAAAGAGTGGGTTTAGATTAGATAACAGGAAGAAATTCTTCACTGTGAGCTTGGTGAGGCACTGGAAAAAGTTACCCAGAGAAGCTGTGGCTGGCCCTGGATCCCTGCATGTGTCCAAGGCCAGGTAAGATGGGGCTTGGAGCATTCTGGGATAGTGGGAGGTGTCCCTGCCCATGGCTGGGGTTGGAGACAGATGATCTTCAAGGTCCCTTCCAACCCAAACCATTCTGTGATCCTGTGATAATACCTAAACAGAAAGACAGTGACCTCAGAAACATCTATAACTCCTAACTCTTCTGTCAGGTTTTTGGTCCATGTTTTAATTGTCTGTCAGTATGCCCCTCTAGCTCAAAAAAGCTTTAGGAAATAGAAATCCTCCCCATTATGTTTCATTTCTCCCGTTTTCACAATTTCATTGCTGTTCTTGTAGAAAATTGGAAGTTCTACCAGATTGCTGGGATTATATAAATGGTTTGCCTGGACTTAGCCTTGTCTTTTTTCTGGAATGAGAGGGGAAATGGGCACACAGCGTGGCCACAGGAGTCTCAAACATCTGTCTTTGTGGGTGTCCTATTTGATTAATCAAAATTTACAGCCATTTTCTTTCTTCACACAAGGCCCCCAAACAGCATGTGAGTAATTTTGTACTTCAGGGGTTGCCTGGAGGTGACAAATTTTCCCAACTTTTTCTGTATTTGAAGGTGTTTGTCTTTCAGGCATGAAATTCAGAATGTGGGGGTTTAATTTTTGGCTTACTGATGTCATTAAAGTCTGCCCCTTGCTGATGGTGAACGTGGTCTGAAAAACCTGTGAGGGTAGTAGAAATAGGAGCAAGGGAGAGAAGCTCTGCCTTGAGCTTGACACATTTTCCACATGGTTTAGTCGTAAATTCTAAAAAACAAATTGCAGCTTTTCTCTGTTGGGATGACCGAAAATCAGTAGCAGACGACTTTAATTGTCCCACATTCCAGGTAATAGGACTTTTCCAGGAATGGCTTCTCTTGGTTCAGAGACTGCTCCTGATGTGCCAGACTGTAAATGTCAGGCTTGGGCAGGGTGGTGATTGCTCTGCTGTGTCCTCCTGAGCTGTCATCAGTGTGAAATGAATAAGGATGTTTTGGCTCTTGCTGTACTTCTGATTAGCTGAGCAGTTTTATGGGGGTATTTTGCCTTTTTAAACCATTTCCATCCAGCACAGCACAGACCGGTTCAGTTTTCCTGCTGAAATCTCCTCCAGAATTTTATTCCCTGAAAGTACCTCCCTTTCGGATGTACGAACTGATCTTTTGTGTAGGGAAGAAGTGTTGTACATTCCTTGAGTAAGTCCTAGAGAGAGCAGAAAGGAGTACAGGAACAGGAAAAGCAGACCCTCATCACAGAGCAATCCCTTCACAGCCTTTCTTTTTTCTTTATTTTTAAAAGAGACAGTGGGATTAACATTTGGAAACTTTATTGTGTCCCTGAATGTGTAACAAGTCTTGTGTAGCTTCCTGTAGAATAATGATTTCTCTTAATGAAGTCTGAAAATCTCTCGTCTCAAAGGCTGGTACCTTGTGAATTGTTTTCCCTCTATTAAGATGTGGAAAAAACCCCCAAACCCTTACAGCCTACCCACCAATCGAAGAGTTTACAATTTCTACATCAATAGTATACATTAAATATCAAAGAGCTTGCTTTACTGAATGTTTCCAGAATGGATAACTTAACACCACCAAATATCCTGTGCTCTCCTTTGCTTGGAAGGAGGACAACTGAAACACAAAGTCAAGTTTATTTTCACAGAGAAACCTGTTAATGACTGTCACCATTAGTCACCACTTGATGTAGAGAGAGTTGGTGTGGAAAGAGAAAGCAAATATAGTGGGGAACGAGATATTTCCAGTCATTTACACAGGTGGCCTAAGCCTTGAGTACTTCTAAGTGCCTATTTCAGTGCACTTTGTTTGAACTTGGGCTCAGATTTTACTTTTTGTTTCCCACACATTATTACAACATTGCCAAGGAAACATTTCCTTTAATGCACCTCTGTTTCATTCTCTAGATCCTGACTAGAGGAAATCATGGAATCCTATTTTATACCCAGCTCTAGTTATCGCTGCCATGTGCAGCCTTGTCTGCCTGATTTCTACTCAGGCACCCAAATATCTTCTCCTCAGCTCCCCCCAAATAAACACTAAATCAGAGCAGCAATCATTTCCAGTTGCACTCTCAGGAAAAATTGAAAACAATTTTGTTAACAGGCTTCTCAACAAATGCTTGGGACATGTTGGGAAGCATCACTTTGTTTTCCAAAGTGTAAACTGCTTTTCCAGCAGTGCTCTGTCAATTACCTGGCAAAGGTCTCATCCATCAAATATCCTCAGTGACCAGCTGGAATTTACAGAAAAATAAACATTTCGACTCTTAGGTAGGAGAAAGGATTTGGCCATTGGTCCAACATGTGATTAGGGTTATAACAAATAAATACATGTTTCCAGCAAAATTTCACTATTTTAGAGAACACAAACCAATGTTTACTTAAGTAGGAGCCTCTAATTTTTCCAGACATCAAAACTAGAAAATTAATGCTCTTCCTTTGGATACTTGTCTTGTGTTTGCTCCAAATTCTCAGCAGGAATTCGCTGGGCTCCTGAAGACCCATGGTAGACATCCAGTCTGTTACCAGTGCTGATATCCAATGGGGAAATTCGGACAAAATGGCTTGCCAGAAATTATTTTCTGGAAATCACTTAAAGGTGAAGGAAATTTCTCCCTCTCCTCTTCGTGTAATCTCAGTACTTATATAATAACTTTCCATTTCTTTCAATTTCTCCTGGTTTCTCTGATATACTACAAAATGTAGCCAAGCATGGTTCTAAAACAACTGAATTTTCACAATTAGAAAAAATAAGGTGGAAAAAGGATTGAAAAGAAAAATTATCTTTTTAAAATTTTTTAATAATTGCAGCTGTGTCAAAACTTTTTCATAATTTGTCTACGCTTATAGAAGAGCTTACTTTTGACAATCGGAGACGTGAGATGTATTTATATCCTCCTTTTCTTCCCAAACTTGAATTGGAAATTCTTGCATCAAGCGCGCGTAGCATCTTTACTGGATGTATGTTGTCTTATAATTGGAGATAGACAGGCTGCTGAATATCAGATATTTTAACTCCATGTGGGTATCCAAAAACCCCTTCTGAAGGTATTGAAGGTCAGTGGGTTTAGGGCAATGTTGTTTAAAATATAAAAAATTCCACGCCTGGAATTGGCGAGTTCCAGGTTTTTCTCGCTTTGTCAAATCCAGCGCAGGCTGTGACTGACAGCTCTGCTGGCTGGACACATCTCCCAGGATCTCTGGCAGCTCCTGGGCTTGGCTTGGTGTGTGCAGAGCTTTGTTGTTCCTCGCTCTGCTGCCAGGACACACACAGGCGCTCACGTGTTCTCTGCCTGGCTGCTCCTTGCTCACCCTCCCTTTCTCCCAAGCAGCCCCTCTTCAGCATTCCTCCCTCAAACCTGCTCCTCTTCTTCTCTTGTTGCTGCCCAGTTGTGTCTCTGACAGGCAGGTGCTCTCCCTTTCCCCTAAGAAGAGGTTTAGATCCTTCCTGAGGCCCTTCCTCACCTGTCTTTTCTGCACAATGTCTTTATACCCAACATCCACTGAGACATTTTCAGATTTTAGTGCCATGGGCAGGCCAGACTTCAGGTGATATTTGCATTAAGAGCATATTTATTTTAGACACAAATTAAGATTCTCTACAGCTAAAAATTCTTGTACCCACACAGATCTCCCTATAGGTTGATGTCTTGGCCACAGGGTCAGTGAGGGCACAATTTGATAAACACTTTGTCAAGTCTACCTGTCCTCTGTTATTTCCATGATGCAGAGGATAAAAGATAAGGATGTTGAAGGGAATGCAGGGTTTTAAGATAATTCCCGGCTTTTTATTGCCCGAATTCTGATTCTTTGGGTGTATTTTTCTTCCTTTAGGTATCAGCTACACTGTTGGGGACAAGAGGTTTTCCACATGACCCAGCAGCCCTGCAGTACAAATGGAGAAAACAAAATGAGTGCTTAAATTTAATATTTTGATCACATTTCTGACACCTCCCAGCCCAAGATTCAGTGAATGTGAATCTATACTTGCATATTGAAATTATGAAGATAACAGAAAACTCAGAAAAAATTCTCATTTGAAATTTCATGTGAACTCAAATATGCAAGTTAATAACTTTGTCATGGGATGTAAAGTTTTGATTTGGATCACTGTATTTTCTTTTTTTGTCTGTGGCACTTTCTTTAAATCTGGTCATTAAATGAAATGACAAAGATGCATTTTTGAAGGGCGTTAGAGGAAAGCAGGTGGTACCTGATTATTATGTATGTTCTACGAAAAGCTGCCATATCCAATAGACTGCAAATACCCCTCTTACAAGGTTTAAAATGATCTGAAAGTGTAGGTGGATAAAAAAATAGGACAGCATAAAGGAATCTAGTTTTTCCCTTCTCTGGCCAATATTCCTGCAGCAGTTCTCATTTCAGAGATGCAATCTCGCATGTAAAACTTTCACTTTAGAGGTGCATTATTTGATGGTCTAGACAGACTATATCCTGTGTCTGTAACTAGAATCAAAGCCACATTTTTTGCTGTTGTATATTTGGCCACCACAGATGTGCAGGTTAATTACACTGAGCACACCATTTATTTAAAAAATTGAATTAATTTCTTCTGTGAATGCATTGCCTTATATATGACCATGGAAATGAAGAGGGAAAACAGCTTTAGGAGCATTACCTTTTGTGTGGTAAGAGAAACAGAACTGTAATTTGGTGAACCTTTACATTATTACCAGTTTCTTAATTCCTTTTCAGTGGAAATATTAGCTCTGACATTGGCTACACTTCTATATGTGCATTATTCCTTATCCTCTTTTTAAGTCCAGGCAAGCTGTCAGAAGGAGAGAAATCTTTATCTCTGGCAGATAAAACCAGACAGAACTACCCTCAAATGATTTAGATCACGTGAACTACTCATGCCCATCAACATCTGCTTGCTTGGGGTTTTAAAAATCTTCCTGGTGAAGAAAATGTCCAGTCTGCCACAATTTTATGTGACAAAGAAATAAAATTTGGAAGTGATGGCAACGGAGAGTCATTCTTTGGATGAGCAGTGGGAAACAATTGTGGCAGTTCTGAACTGAAGTATTTTTATCAGAATCAAAACTGTGTCCAGCTTTTGAGTCCTTGGGCTTAGATTTTCAAGTGGTACATAACCAATTATTCCTCAGAAAATCATTTCCCAGTTAATAAATAATGCTATTTGGGAAAATGGGTGACCCAAATGGTTTGTTTGGGGCTCTGTGCAGACGCAGCCAAAGCGCTGCTGAAATCTCCTCTCTGCTTCTGTGGCTGAGGTTTAGAAAACAACTCTGAGCCTCCATATGGGCTAAAAGCCCTTTTCACCTTGTCCTGGATAAAACTATTGTACTCCTCTCACTGCAAGCATTAATAACTCCTTGAGAAATAGCGATCTTTGCCTTAATGAAACAATGAGCAGAGTTAATGACCAAAGAGCCAGAGCTGTGGTGTTTTGCCTCTTTGAAATACTAAACAATTATATTACTTGGAATTCATTATGTGAAATACTCTTTTTGCTTCTTTACATTATCTCTTGGCAAAACCCCTCCCTGTTTTCCTTTTTATTCTCTTATTTTTGCTAAGTCTTTTCCCTGACTGGAACTGCAAGTTAGAACTTTGAAAAAAAAAACCTATTCCTGGCTCTCCTTCTGGCTGGAACTTCAGGAAACTTCCAAGAAGATGCCTGGTGGCTGGGAGATGACACTTTTTGCTGGTTACAAGTAGCCGTAGCACTGATATTCTGTCGCACTGGAGTTTCTTTATCTTAACTAAGTGGAGCATTTACAGTTTTCACATAATTCCAGGAAGAAATAAATGTCATCACTGAACTCCAGAGAGCAACTGGGGCTGAAGGCGCTCCTGGCTCCCAGCAGAAAGATGAGGGAGGGAGGGAGAATCAGGCAACAACAGGAACAAGACAAAGCTTTAGTGAGTTGTTTTCCAGCTGTTTCCTGCAACATTTAACAGGGCACCAGCACAAACCAGTCCTGTTTTGAGACTGCTTTAATTTGCACTTGACAGAAGGGTGGCTACTGGCTGGGAAGATCCATCTCCTTAACACAGCCGAACTGAGACACAGATGCTCCCCTCCCTCCAGGGTTTCAGAGCAGCAGCTCAGGCTGAGCATTTCCTTTGGAAGGGGTCGGTCCAAAGCCGCAGACTGGGAGCAGGGAGGAGTTCCCCCTCGTTCTGGAAGAGAAAAGGCGCTTGACAAGGAAACCTAGGCCAAAGCAGACCGTAATGTTTCCAGAGAGCTGTAACTTCATGGTGTCTTGACCACTTCCACATTTTCACTTTCCTCCAAGATAACGCTGACAGAATTCCCAGTTCTCTTTTTCTTTTTTCACTTTTTCTGACGTTTGTGTTCCCTAGCCTTTTCCCAGAATACATTTGTTGATTTCTCTTTTACCACTGTATTTTCTATTATCTTTTAACCCAGTCCAAGGCTGACTATTGGCAGTATGAATAACCTTTTCCCTTAAATCTTTTCCATTAACCTCTGTCCACACCACACACATGGTACTTAATGATCAAGTCTGGGGTCTGCAGGTGCTTTTTGTATCACAAAGCACAAGTGGAATTCCATGAAAAATGTCCTAACCAAAATTTTTCTATCACTAACATTTTTAAGTGGTTTTCATCTTTTGATTTAGTTAAGGCTTTTTTTTTGTTTAGTTTATTTTGGTTTGGCTGCATTAAAAACTCTTGCTAATGGCAGTAGTTATTTTCCTGATCGGTTCTTTCAAAAGTGAGAGGAGTTAGGCGGAGTTTTTTTACAAAGAGGCAGCTCCCACAGTTTTTGGAAATTAAATGAACAATCATCTTTCCTCAGAAGTTTTCACCTCTTTCTCTCTCAGGTTGTTTTGGCCTCCTTGGGGGTGGTAGTCCAAGGTAAGCACCAACATTTCTGCTACCTGGCCCTTACCAAAGCCCCCAATGAAATAAATTTTAGTTAGAAATGTTGTTACTTTTTTCTTTTTTACAAATATCTTTAAAATGTTGCAGAATTTGCAATCAAATGTAGATGACTAAACCACTTTGTGAAGCAGAATTAACGTTTCCTTCCAGTTCCGGTAAATTAGTACAGAATTTAGCTGTTTCTAAAATTCAGCAGTTTTCAGTTAAACAGAATTCAGGGGGTTTTTGGACTTCTTGTTCTGAATATCACTTTTTTTAAATTTAACTATAATTCTAATGATGTTTTCAAATGCTTGCAATGCTTTATATATATAATGGTTTTGATTTTATTGTGCCTTGATAAGGAGAACTTACCAGTGTGCATTTCTGCCTGCCACTTCTCTACCTCATGCACTCAGCCACTACAATCTATAAAATGAAGGGAAGAGCCTAAAGTCACCCATGAGTTTTGAAATTATCAGGAAATAATAAAACTAATCTAAAAAAAAAAAAAAAAAAAATCAGGGCAATTTGCTATAGGTATTTGCATGTGGTTCAGTGGCTAAATTTGAATTGTCTGAGATTGGTTGGAATCACTGTGGATGCAAATTTAATTTCGTTTCAGGATTCTCCCATTGAGGGGGCAATGTGGGAGCCAATTCATCCCCCCATCCCTGTTTTTAGTGATTATTTGGGCTCCCCTTTTGGGGGACTTTGGATTCTTATTGTAATTCTTCGGCATAATTTGAAATTTTTTGCCAATCAGAGGAATATAAACGGTACGTATCCATACAAAAATATACAACCATTTTTTTTCCTTTTTCTCGCATATTTTTCTTTTTAAAAGAATTTAAACCAAGTTATGGGTGGGTCATGTGGGAATCCAAACAATGAAGAGATGTACTTTCCATATAGACATTTTGTGTGTAGAACTGCCACAGGTTTTTATTGAAGCAGGACAGAATTTGGAGCATTTATGAACTGTTATGGCCTTGTGAGAGAATTTAAACATATTTTTTAAATGATGAATACAGTTCCCTTCTCTTTATGTCCAACAAATAAAGCTATTTGGACAGCATCTGCTTTTTTTACTGCCTTGAGTCAAGTCAATCAATTCTTTTTTGCAAGACCTTATGAATATAAATTCACACCAAGAATGTGGCTTAGCTCAATAGAAGGTGACTGAGAAAGAAGATGGAAAACTTAAGGAAAATCTCATTTTAGCTTGGATTTCTTTTTTTTCTGATCTGTTGAAATTGTGTTCTAGAAATACTTTGAAAGAAGTTATTACAAATAATCTATGAGGGTTTATAAGTTTTTCTTTATTAGTAGCAACTAAGGCACACCATGGACTACATCTTCCTAAAAACAATTATTTTCATTTTTAAAAAATCATTAAAATATTGTTAAACAAATTAACTATAATTGGAATTAAAATAGTCTGAAGAGAAATATGGGGTTAATATTCATTAAACCATTACTGAGGAATCAAGGCTTAATTTAATTGGTATGATTTTGTTTCCTTCTTTAATTATTATATCTTGTTTTCAATTTTTATATATTGTTTTCAATTTTTATTTCTTTTAAGTTTTATGTGCTGTATAGATAATCAAATATTTCTGGGCTGCAACAAGTCAAGACTAGGAAAAGTAGGTCTGAAAGCATTTTACTGAGATGATTTACAGTTTAAAAAAAAATCCCAAATAAAATGTTGTCTTCGCAGCAGCTACTGGAACTGAAATATCCATGACTGCAAAGAAAGAGGTAGAAGATCTATAGAGCCTGAAACCTTCATCCTATTCCATTCCTGCTCTGAAATCTTTAAGGAGCTTTAAATAGCAAGAAGTGTAGGTCGCAAGGGATTGCAGAGATCTCCAGTGTCAGCCTAAAAGGATCTGATCAGCCCTGGCAGGCATTCTGTGCTCCCTGGTGGAATCTGGAAAAACCAGCCCAGGAAGGCTGAAAATAACAATCATCATTCCCTTTTATCAAAATCGGGCTCTTTCATCATTCTCTCCTCACTTCAGACCTGTAGTTTTGGATTTGCAGCTAAAGCCAGGCCTAACAAACCCTTGGATCCACAGTGGCAGGAAAAAAATCCATGTTTGGGGTAAGGAGTCCATCTTTCCATGGGAAGTTTTCACTGTAGCTGTGCTGGGGTAACAAAGTAAGAGATGAGGAGTGTCCAGAAAAAAATGCCTTGGGAAAAGTGGGAAAAGCAAAACAGCCCTGTCCTCAGATGTTGGGCTGTGGAACGTGAGCGGGGCCAAAACAAAGAGAAGCTTTTCTCTTCATTCTCCTCATTCCATGCGCTCTGCTGAAAAGTTAAACCAAATACATGATTCCAGCTTACAAATTTCTGAGTTTATTTTGGCGTGTGTTTAATCATTTAGGAATGGGTCTTATTTGAGAAAGCCTCTAAGTACCCACTTAAAACAAAGCAGATATTTAAGGGCCTCATTGAATAAATGTTTAAAATTAGGAGGTGCCCATCTTCTTGGTGTAAAATAGAAAACCCAACAAAAAGACCCAAACCAAACCCTAATTAAAATTGCAACAAGCCTTCCTTCATTAGTACAAAGTGGTAATAAGCTCTCCAGCTAAAGAGCTGTTCTGAACTTTCTAAATATTTAATTTTAAAAAAGATATTGAACTGGTATCTGTGTAATCATGTTTACAGTAGGTATGAGAGCATGCAAGACCTACCTGCATGCTATTGTTGCTCTGACTCTTTTTTTTTTTGGAAACCTTTCAAAAAGTTTCCAAAGTTTTTAACTCCTCTTGGAGAGTTCTCCTCCTGGAGAGGCTGAGTTATTGAAACACACCCTTACATAATGTCCCTTATTTGGCAGAAAATAAAAGAATAAAACTGTGGAGATATCTGATGGTCAGAGATTTTTCTTGTTTTGCTCCTGCATGAATATTTTGGAGAGATATTTATCTTTCCTGAACTTTTTACTGAGAGAGAAAAGAAACTCAGGTATCATGTGAGATAGGAAACTACAGTTTAGCTCTGCTTTTAAAATACAGATTCTGTGAGGGAACTGTGTGTAGGTGAGGATTTTAAAAGGGCACAGGACTGTCAAAACAAGCCCTAATATTCTGCAGACTTCATATATAGCTCCTTAATTGAAAATTTCAATTATCTAAACTTTATGGAAATATGGAATATTTTTATTTCTGTGGAAAACAAGTTAATTTAACAACTATACATTACGAAACACAAACACCTACGTGCAGCAATGAACTCTGAAAAGGCAGGACTTGAACCTCGTAATTAAAATGCTTTCTATCTAGACTGAGTATATCAAAAACTGTGCAGACTGAGGAGAAGAGTTCTGATTCACCGGTGTTTATTTTAGTCATGTGAAAACTCCCACTGAGAAAAGGGGAATTTTTTAGAGATGTATGAACAGGGTGTCCATAATCTCAGAACTGAGTAAAGCAGTAGAATAATTTTTCAAGGAACTGTTGTCCATCATTAATAAGTGAAGTGAAAGCACTTGAGTTCTTTTTAGATCTAAATCATCAAAAGCAAGAAGTAGATTATTTAAAAACAATTATTAAGGGAAAATGATAAATATTCATCACTGAAGCCAAGAGTGATCATCAGTGAATTACTCAGCTTCTCCAGACTACACCCTATTTTTCTATAGATAAAAGCATATTTTGCCTACACTTGCAAGTTGGGAATTGAACATGGGGATCTTGATGAAGAGAGGAATAAGAATGTCTAGGTACTCAATTAAGATTCTTTGGGTGTTTCTCCCTTTGAGCAGCAGTGATCCAGTCAAGACCGTTGGTTCCACGGGAAGGCAAAGAATAAAAATAACCTTATCAGGAAGAGGAGCTGCTGCCAACAGAATGATTGCCATGGCGAAAAGAGTTACCTGCAGTGAAATGTTCAGTTCTGGTCCTCACAGTACATGTGGGCTTAGAGGAGTGAGCCTAGGAAAGAGCCACAAAAATTGTATTCTGCATGTGGATAAACATGGGGATGAATGTCAGGGAGTGAGACCTCAGCACAGCCAGAGACAGGGAGAAATGAGGCAATGGATACAAATTAAAGCCCAGAAATTCCCTCTGAACACAGCCAAGAACCATTTTACTGTAAGAGAGGACTAACACTCAAAGAGATTCCCCAGAGAGCTACTGGAGTTTGCATTTGTGGAGATATTAACAGGCAAATAGGAAACAGGCCTGGGGAATCTTTTCTGGTTAGAGAAGATCTCCAGAGGTGCCTTTCAAAATCATCCAGTCTGAGATTCTATGAAAGAAAGGAAGAAAAAGCATTCAATAGGGTCCAATATGTTTGCTAATACCAATTCAAAAGGAAATGCATCAGAGGCATAAACCAAAGCCGAATTCTCCAAGGGAAATCCAGGTCAAGGTCTTTTATAACATGTTCCTGGATTAGTGCTCTGAGGCTTCAGAAAGGCTGTGCCATTTGGACTTCAATAAGAGTTATGTACACAGAATGTGAATACCTATTAATGTGAATACCTCTTAATATGAATCCAAAACTCTGAGCGAAACCATAAGGTTCTGATTTTGTGAGCTGCCCATTTGAAGACACTGAGAATGACTTCATAAATTCTGTCAGTGTCCAAACGTCCAATTCAATTGCTGTTCAACCTTCAAATTTAGTCTTTTCGGGTTTATCGTTATTTGGTTTGTCCATTGAGGGGGATCAGTGGGGGGATCAGTTTATCCATAAAAATAACAGACTGGAATTAGTAATAAGTATCTACAGTGGTGACTTTGAACCGGTGTGGAAGTTCAAAAGCCTAGGGAATAATATAGAGTTAGTATTTAGTAGAATTTCTGTATATTAAAGGTACAAAGAGACAAATGTATTATATCCATATAGATATAAAAAGGTCAAAATTGTCTGGATGAGAAGAGAGAGAAACTTTAAGGCAACAGTATTAACGCAGCATTTTCTTTGAAAACCCAATCAGCTCCTAGGTCTGTTCCTGGCCCACAGGAAGTCTGTTCAACCATACCAGCAATATCAAAAAGTGCCACCTCTGCATTTTCCACCACTCTATGGCTTTAAGCCAGGAGTAATAGGTCAGAGCTACAGTAGAAAACCAAAATCATAGTCCAAAAAGTTGAATATAACAGCAGTGATTGAACCACGAGGACATCTAAAATCAAAAAGAAGTGGGAGAGGACCAAAACAGAGCATTGCAACTCTGGAGCTCTCGACTGTAAACTGGGGAGACACAAGTCTTAACTATGGCAATAAAAAGATTATTGGCTTATGAATGAGGTTCCTGCATCCATCTGGTTTGAGATAGAATTTTTGGCTGTAAGAGCTGCATTGTGCTCTCCAGTTTTCACCTTATAAATCTGTTTGTCCATAGAGTTCTTGGAAGAGGTTCCTGGATTCATCTAATATTATTTATATGGCCATTTTATATAAATCCTTATTTTTCAAATTCAAGTGAGACGAATAATGAATGTTCTGTCCATGTTTACAAGATATCTAATGGCAGGAGTTTAAGTAAATATTGCTTAGCCTAAATAATATTATATGAGGAAGACAGCAGGAATAATGAAAAATGTAATTAAGAAAGAGCTATTAAAATTAACTGCTTGAACACTCCAGAATTGGTTGAAGGATCATAAAAACAGCCAATATTATTTTAAATATTAAATTAGAGGAATGTCTCTTCCCAACAAAACTCTCCCCAGAAACAGCAGAATCAATAATCCACCAGGAGACACACAGGCTTTTGAGAATTGTGAAATGAAGCAGCAGAGCACCAGAAGTGTAAAGGGAATTCAGCTTTGAATGAGGAAAATTCCATAAATGTCTTGTACTGATATGACTAAATTTTGAGCAATGAAGAAACTTGGATAATAAAGGCTTAGACACTGGAATATAATGTACTCTGATAGAAAATAAGATAAATTATGAAAATGATAGGTGATTCATCAAGAAATAAACTAGAAAAATTTAACTGTATATGTGAGACTCACATAACAAAAAATAAGTTATCATGATCAAGATGTGATAACCGTGTTGCTACTCACCAGCTGTCAACTCAAATAGAGGTAGCCCTCTGGATTTCAGAGAGAACTCATTCTCAGTTTAAAGACATGTTTTACTTCTGCCTTGAGGAGAGGGGAGAGAGGGATTCTCAGAGCACCTATTTTCCATGATTTGAAAGGGTGGCACTGGTAAAATCAGGGTGTGGAAAGCAAGAGGGGAAATTTAGCAAAGTATCTCCCTTCTCCAGCCTCTCTCCTTCTAGAATGCACTTTGTCTTGTTATGAGGGAGAGAGCTGCATGTTGTCTGTGACTGTTGAAGTGTCTGGCACCAGTCCTTTTGATCAAACAAAGTTTTAAGTGGTCTTGTTGGTACTTCGCTATGAATTTGCATTTTCCAGCCCTTTGGAAAGGCTTCAAAATTCTTTGTCTTTGCTGTCCAGAAATAAACCCCACATGCCTGGTAAATTTGGCAGGTCTGCCTTATTAAAGCCCCAAATGCCTGCCGTATATCTGTTCTTACGCACAATTTTCAACAAGTGTACTCTGTCCCCTCTGATGTACTGAATTGTAACTTGAAATTATTAAAATTCAGTGGTAATGGTATAGGAAATACAGATTAAAAACAGGATTAAAGCATATCATTGGGATGGTCCTATCACTGCTCCTCAGCAGTTTCAATAGATATTTGTCATGAAATTCTACTATATACTGGGAATTGCCTATATTTTTTCCCTAATATATGTGAAATTAGGATTGTGAACACTGGATCTTTATGTGTACACACTCCATACATTCTTGTTCAAAGGATATCTTTGCCTAACATTCCTAAATTTTCAAAGAAACTGCCAAACCTAAACTCTTGTGTGGTTCCAAAGCTTATTGAAGCTCAGTTTGCTCTTCTGCAAGTCCAGTGCTCATAGGTGTTGCATGGGAATGGGATTTTGTTCAGCTCCCTGGATAACTGCACTTGATAACAAATTTATATTTCCCCTGTTAACTCCTCCTAATATTCCCTGTGAGGGCTATCCAGATCCTCCAAGCCAGGAGATTAGTGTTTAGTTAAGGAAAAGACTTCTCATTCTCTCTAGTTCTCTCTATAAATTGTCATTGTCTACAATTTTGGGAATGCAGAATAGTCTGATGCAGGTTTTTACCCATCAATAATCTTTGTATTTTGTAGAGCTGAGTCAATCTGAGAAACATTACACTTTGCTAAACCTGCATGGTTTTTTTCTGTTATATGAAAGGCAGAACATCTGGTAGGTGACGACAGCAGGTGCAAAAGGTATTTCTTCAATTATTGTTACTTGCTTTAGGTGTACTTAAACAAATATCTTTGCTGTCGCTCCTATGAAGTATTTAAATAACCTACATTCTGATTCCCATTATAATTAGTGTAATCAAACAGAAAACCAAGTATTTTTCAGAAGCATACCTCTTATTTTCGTTTTTTACTAGATTTTTCTGTTTTCCTTTGTGCAGAGTCTGTGCATAGTTTAAGCTTCTGCAGAGCGTAAAGGCAGTGGCACAGAAGGGTAAGGGAAGATAATCCATTGATAATAGAGAGAATAAAGCACTCAGGACATCCTTGTCCAATAACCTGCTCCATCACTTCCCTTCCTGTCCAGCCTTGGCCAGCTTGTTAGATTTACAAGGCTATTTCAGGGTGAAATGTTCCCTCACAATCTGTCTTTTAGATTATCAATTTCCCACCTGTCATGCAAAGATAATAACACTGGATTTACAACAGTGATATTTGACCTACACATGAAATTGCGCAGGGCAATAAAGTTCTTAGGTGGCTGTTCAGACCTCAGGTTTACACAGTTTATTCCATCATGTCTTTTCTGAAATAGAAAAAGCTGATTTCCTTGAGCCTTTGAATGTGCCTGGCCTAAGCCAAGCCCAGGAGTCATTTGGGAGAGCTAAGGCCAAAAAGTCGGTGACTGGTCCTGCAGATTAATTCCATGAACACATCACCAGTGCCCAGGAATATGCCTGGGCATGATTTAATTTCCTACTCTAGGTTTAGTCTTTCCCCACTCTGGGATTTTTTATGAGTAGAGGATGTCTGATGTAGGTAGAGCACATTGAGGGTGGAAAGGATGTCCCTTTTCCTGAGAAAGGACAAAAGATTCCTGGGAAAATCTGCATGCCCTTTGCCAGTTTTCAGAAGCTCAGATTTCATAAAGATGTATTGTGAGTTCCAGCATGTTCAAATGAGCTGTATTTGAGTACATCCCAAATGCAAATTCACAGTTCAAAGGCTGCTCAACCATTTTCTGAGGAGCTGACTGAAAATCTCTGTTTTTTTCACCAATTTTCCCTTCCCTAGTTAGTTTGAACCCCAATCCCTTTTTTTTCTGGCAGAACTATGCAGAAAGGATGTCATGGCAGTGCTCATGATGAGGTGACTCTTCACCAAGAGGTCCCTGTTTACTCAGTTTTGCCTTGAGGAGTGTGAATGAGGCTCATCCCCCAGAAAGTCAACAGATTTCCGTGTGAACAGGATTGGGAAGGCCTTGCACAGCTGTAACCACTATTGTGGCTGTTTCCATTCTTAGCTCCAAGGCGTCATTGCCTACAAAGCCTTTTAGGAAAAAGACGCTCAGTCGAGGGCTTTGAAAAAGGGAGAGTCCTATTTTTACAATTTGTGTCACCATCCTGTGTTTGAAAGTCATTATCCCCTTTCTGAAAACCACTTTTTTTTTATTACTTTATGGGACTTACAACACAGTCAGGAGGTGATTACACTGTGAGGTGCAATGGTTCAACACGGAGTACAAACGCAACAGGGACAGGTGCTGAAGGAAGGTTGAGCCTCTTCTTTCCTTGTTTGTGAGTTTGCCCTCCATGAAATCCAGTCTGTGCCAAGCTGGGGCATAATCTTCTTCCTTTTTCTGGAGGAGGCTGCTCGTTACAGCAGAGAATTTTGGGATCCTAAATTACTGCAGAAACCGTGCAGGAAAGGGCTGTTTCATTTTCCCAGCTAAGCTGTGACTCTTGTATCAGTCACCTGCAGATGCAGCACAGTTGTTTCCTTCTCTCTCACAGGTACAGGAATTGCTGGAGGCACGGCAGTAAAAGAATCACAAAGCTGGCAACCCTTTAGAAACGTCTGGGTGAGGGAATTATTCAACAGTACAGTGATTCATGCTCCCCAGTTCTGCAGAGGAGATGGTCACAGAGCTTTTTTCCACTGGGAGGAGGGAGACAAGGGGCGGACAGGCTTGGCTCCACACTCAAGAGAAATGACTGTGAATTTTCTCATCTTTCCCTCAATATTTTCTCAGCTCCTGGATTGTGTGGGAGGAAAAGGAAGTTATTCAGGATCTATTATGACTTTCCACTACGTTGCTGCGTTTTGGATTAGTGTTTGTCTTACGTCTGCAGCCCATTGTCTCTTGAATGAGCTGATTCCTACCTCCCCATTCTGTTATCTCTCCATCCAGGCAGCTGAAATTGCCTGTGAAGAGACTACTTGGGTTTGCTTATCAGGACTGGGTAAAATTCCTTTTAAATGCACACAAAGATTTCAAGGATTAGAGCATGCCTTGGTTTGGGCCTATGGCATCAAAACCATTTTTGGGAAATTCCTGGGTTTTAAGCTCTGATGCCCGTTCAGGAGCAATAACATAGGACTATTTAGAGCTGGCCTTACTCAGAACATTTACGAAAAAGCAAATGAGAGCTGAGAACCTGCTTGGGAAGAGGAAAAATACCCACATAATTTTTAAAACCGCAGTTTGAATTTAGTGTAGTTTCTCAGGGATCCTCCAGAAACAATGTCTTGATGGTTCCTCATATTTTTAAATCGTTTTAGCTTCCTCACATTATTTATACTGAGGGAATTCCCCTGCCCCTAAACTCTGAGCATAACAAGAAAGATATGTCTTATTAATAAAAGTTGTGTCATTAAAAGTATTCCCTATTCTACATCACCTGTTATAAACTCTTTACTTTAAGTACGAGGATTTTTTTTTTCACAAAATGGAAACTAAATGCTTATTAATCTTTTGCAGGTGTGTAAAAGCAAATAAAAAGGCCAAACTCTAATCTATGTTTAACATTTTAAATAGAATCTTGCTGCACATAAATGTATGTGATGCTGACCATTCATTTACCCGTTCTCAAGGTGTGTGGCCTTGTTAAGTTGGGAAATTCATCTACAGCTCACACATACGTGCCTCTGTTTCTGGTAGCAGGGGTATTTTGATATGTACCAAACACCAAAGCCTGACATCATTTTTTGGCAGGCACTTGGATATTTTGGGTTGTAATTGCTGGCTTGCATGTCAGTGCACTCCTGCTGTCTGTTAACCAGAACCATCTCCTTGTGCTTGGGGGGTTTTTTGCCAATCCTTTCTCTGGGCTCAGCAAATTAAGGTTTTTTCACCAGCTAAAGGGGTTTATTTTTCTGTGTACAGTTCGCTTTTGTGCAATGCAGAGATTCCCAACTCTCTGTGCTTCAGCTGGAACTTCATATCCTAAAGTTCTGTGAACATTCCCTCAAACACCTTATTTTTGCTTCCTCATTTAAGTGCTCATAGTGAACATTCCCAATGAAGTGTTTTTCAAGTCAGGGTCTTCTGAGGGTCATAAACAGGGTCCAAAACACCCTCTACAGCCATAACTCTTCATCTATAGCTAAATTTGAGGGGTGCTTGTGGTTGTGGGTGTTACCAGAAATATTTTGCTGTAAGGTAAGGCAAAAAACATGGAAAAATGCTGACAGTCGTTACCACAAAATGGGTAAAATTTTAGTGGGCAAAATTTTTGGCAGCAATATTAAACCATTTTGATTTCAGTATTTAGAAAACAACCCGGTAAAGTGAAGATTTATTCCTGCTCATGAACAGAAATCTCAGCCTTATCCTAGAGTTTCCTTTTAGATAGAAGGAGCTGTGAAAGTACTTTGTACTGAGGGTGAGAAATACTTGTGTTTTGCATGTTATTGAGCCAGATTTTAAAATATATGGCTTAGGGGCAGCTTAATTCATAAAAGCTGAATCTTTTCAGTGATCAGAACCAAACTAATTTTGCTGGAGAGAGGATTTTCTTTAAATCACTCTGATTCCCTCAGCATCGATGTAGACATGTAAATCACTATCTGAAAATATCATTGATGGATGCTTTAATTCTTGTCTAGAATTCCCTCAAACCAGCTTGTAAGTCGATATTAGTATTTCTTCTCTGGTTTCTGGAGTCTGCTGTTTACTGGTAAAATATGTCAGCACTGAAGAGTTCACTGGAACTTGCCCAGTTGTGCAATCCAAAATGCAAATAATAAGGTATCCTGCATGTAAAAAAATGTAGTTTTAGACATATCGTAGTTGTAAGAAATACTTCCCCATTCCCAAAATGATAGCTTGGTATTCAGTCCAAATTAAAGTACTAAACATCTTAAGGGTTTGACATATTTCATATGTTCAGGAAAAGTGGAATGAGGAAGATTATAAAGTTAATATCACTGATAAAAAGCAAAATTTCAGTATCAAATAGGGAAGGAACAGGTAAGAGAACACAGGTCTGCTCATCTGGACTTGATTCAGCTTTATAAACTTCCTCTTAAGAATTTACAGGCACATCTCCAATCCTATTTTTGTGGAGAATAATGAATATATTTAAAAAGAGAAAGAAGCCCAACAGCTGATGGACAATGTTCCTAATAAAAGTGCAAGCTCCCTGGATGACATAAAGAGCTCAAAATGACCCTTTAAAAATGCAGGCAATGTCCTGGAGAAGAAAAGGGCCTTAATCATTAGAACTAAATAGAGCATTCTGTGGAGAGCAAGGAATAATCAGCAAGTTTTTCCACAGAAAGGATCTAGAAACTATAGGAAATTTTTAGGTTATCCACCAAAAGGATGTGATGTTGTTACAGAGATGTGGACACCAAGAAGTTCGTGTGGGATCAAATACAGGAGAGTCCTGAGGGATGGGACACCAAAACCATTCCCTTGTACTGAGGCAGCTTTATCCAAACAATTCCTGGCAGAGATGGAAGTCTTTAAATCCAAAGGAAACAAGTTAAGGTTGCTCTGAAACGTCTGGCCCAGGTAATTTAAATCTGATATGCTGTTCCTTCTCAGTCTCTGCCTCTTTAGAAAAAATAGTGCCAGTTTCTACCATTTGCCTCTTGAAGGGCAGATTCTGTCACCCTGGCAGTGACACATCACTGAACATTTCAGTGCTGAGCAGAGAGAAAGTCCTGGGGAGGGACCTGAGCAGTTCTAATTCTGGGCTGAAATCTGAGTGAAAAGGAATAAGGAGCTCTTAGTTCTGGGAGAAGACCTAAATAATTCCATGTAATATGATAAAAATCACTTCAAAATCTTAAAGGTGCTGGGTTTTTTTCTTCCCCCAACCCATTGATTCTTTCACAATATAAGTCCCAGGGCAGAGTCCAGTGTTTCTCGGAAGAGTGACAACTGTCCTTGTGTCCTTCCCACATCCATTGACTTTAGTTTGTTTTCTTCAAAGTTCACTTAAAATGCAGGCTGGAAAAAATTCCCAAGCTGTTACCTAGAGGGAGCTCTTGCCTTTGATTGGAAACTGTTTCATTATAAAAAAGTATATAAACTTGTTTGAAAATTGCATTATTCCTGGGTTTAGATGTTTAAATGGAATAGTCATTTAGAGGAAGACTATAAATTATTAGGCATAATCAGATCTGATATTTTTTGTGCATATACATGCATATACATGTATCTATTATATATATATATATTTATAGAATTTTAAGAGCCAAAGTTATGTTGGAGTGTTTACGGATTCTCTGTGTCTTACAGTGAGTTCTCATAGTTTTATGAAATCATAAAACTTTTCACTAAAGCAACATCTGAGACAACATTTTAGGTAGGTTATCCTGAGCTGAAATCAGTATTTTTTATAAATATATATATATATACATATATATACACACATATATATGTATGTTGTCAATTTTTGAAAGAAGTGGAAGAACTGAAAGGTTTTTTGTTTTAATTTAACTNCCAGAAATATTTTGCTGTAAGGTAAGGCAAAAAACATGGAAAAATGCTGACAGTCGTTACCACAAAATGGGTAAAATTTTAGTGGGCAAAATTTTTGGCAGCAATATTAAACCATTTTGATTTCAGTATTTAGAAAACAACCCGGTAAAGTGAAGATTTATTCCTGCTCATGAACAGAAATCTCAGCCTTATCCTAGAGTTTCCTTTTAGATAGAAGGAGCTGTGAAAGTACTTTGTACTGAGGGTGAGAAATACTTGTGTTTTGCATGTTATTGAGCCAGATTTTAAAATATATGGCTTAGGGGCAGCTTAATTCATAAAAGCTGAATCTTTTCAGTGATCAGAACCAAACTAATTTTGCTGGAGAGAGGATTTTCTTTAAATCACTCTGATTCCCTCAGCATCGATGTAGACATGTAAATCACTATCTGAAAATATCATTGATGGATGCTTTAATTCTTGTCTAGAATTCCCTCAAACCAGCTTGTAAGTCGATATTAGTATTTCTTCTCTGGTTTCTGGAGTCTGCTGTTTACTGGTAAAATATGTCAGCACTGAAGAGTTCACTGGAACTTGCCCAGTTGTGCAATCCAAAATGCAAATAATAAGGTATCCTGCATGTAAAAAAATGTAGTTTTAGACATATCGTAGTTGTAAGAAATACTTCCCCATTCCCAAAATGATAGCTTGGTATTCAGTCCAAATTAAAGTACTAAACATCTTAAGGGTTTGACATATTTCATATGTTCAGGAAAAGTGGAATGAGGAAGATTATAAAGTTAATATCACTGATAAAAAGCAAAATTTCAGTATCAAATAGGGAAGGAACAGGTAAGAGAACACAGGTCTGCTCATCTGGACTTGATTCAGCTTTATAAACTTCCTCTTAAGAATTTACAGGCACATCTCCAATCCTATTTTTGTGGAGAATAATGAATATATTTAAAAAGAGAAAGAAGCCCAACAGCTGATGGACAATGTTCCTAATAAAAGTGCAAGCTCCCTGGATGACATAAAGAGCTCAAAATGACCCTTTAAAAATGCAGGCAATGTCCTGGAGAAGAAAAGGGCCTTAATCATTAGAACTAAATAGAGCATTCTGTGGAGAGCAAGGAATAATCAGCAAGTTTTTCCACAGAAAGGATCTAGAAACTATAGGAAATTTTTAGGTTATCCACCAAAAGGATGTGATGTTGTTACAGAGATGTGGACACCAAGAAGTTCGTGTGGGATCAAATACAGGAGAGTCCTGAGGGATGGGACACCAAAACCATTCCCTTGTACTGAGGCAGCTTTATCCAAACAATTCCTGGCAGAGATGGAAGTCTTTAAATCCAAAGGAAACAAGTTAAGGTTGCTCTGAAACGTCTGGCCCAGGTAATTTAAATCTGATATGCTGTTCCTTCTCAGTCTCTGCCTCTTTAGAAAAAATAGTGCCAGTTTCTACCATTTGCCTCTTGAAGGGCAGATTCTGTCACCCTGGCAGTGACACATCACTGAACATTTCAGTGCTGAGCAGAGAGAAAGTCCTGGGGAGGGACCTGAGCAGTTCTAATTCTGGGCTGAAATCTGAGTGAAAAGGAATAAGGAGCTCTTAGTTCTGGGAGAAGACCTAAATAATTCCATGTAATATGATAAAAATCACTTCAAAATCTTAAAGGTGCTGGGTTTTTTTCTTCCCCCAACCCATTGATTCTTTCACAATATAAGTCCCAGGGCAGAGTCCAGTGTTTCTCGGAAGAGTGACAACTGTCCTTGTGTCCTTCCCACATCCATTGACTTTAGTTTGTTTTCTTCAAAGTTCACTTAAAATGCAGGCTGGAAAAAATTCCCAAGCTGTTACCTAGAGGGAGCTCTTGCCTTTGATTGGAAACTGTTTCATTATAAAAAAGTATATAAACTTGTTTGAAAATTGCATTATTCCTGGGTTTAGATGTTTAAATGGAATAGTCATTTAGAGGAAGACTATAAATTATTAGGCATAATCAGATCTGATATTTTTTGTGCATATACATGCATATACATGTATCTATTATATATATATATATTTATAGAATTTTAAGAGCCAAAGTTATGTTGGAGTGTTTACGGATTCTCTGTGTCTTACAGTGAGTTCTCATAGTTTTATGAAATCATAAAACTTTTCACTAAAGCAACATCTGAGACAACATTTTAGGTAGGTTATCCTGAGCTGAAATCAGTATTTTTTATAAATATATATATATATACATATATATACACACATATATATGTATGTTGTCAATTTTTGAAAGAAGTGGAAGAACTGAAAGGTTTTTTGTTTTAATTTAACTAAAGAAGTTCTCAATTGCCAAACTGAAATCTGCCCATCAGCCCGGTCTGAGTAAGAATATGTTTTTCAAATTCTAACAATAGCGAGTATCAATTATCATTTGAAAAACTTCAGCTTACCACTCAATTTGAAGGGACAATTTGTTTATTTAGCAAGGGGAGATCCTCTGCTGTCTCATCAGCCCCATGCTGCTGACTCTGTGTCTGGACATACTGGGTCAGACTAGATTTCAAAATAAATGTGAGCATTTTCTATTTATTTCTCATTATTTTTCCAGCTTTTTTTCACTCATGTAAACCAGAAAATTTCATCTTATCAACATGAATTTAAGAAAGGGTTTCTTTAGGTTTCTTTCTTTCCAAAAAAGGAAAAGCACCCTGAGATGCAATCTCATCCTTATTGCAGTCTCAGCCATACCATTTTCACCCCCTTGTTTTAAAAATCCATTTCTTTCCCACATTCCAGTTAAAACTTAGCACATGAAGAGTACAGCTCAGGCTGTACTGACAGCTGCTTCTGATGGATGTGAAAGTGTGGGGTAATGTGATGCTTGTCATATAAACCAAAGCTATCTTCAAGCACCCGAGAATTTGAGGCTGCTTTGATAGAAAATATTTATGGTATTTGAGAAAAGCGCACCATGAGCGACAATGGCTTCTGGTTTTGTGTGGGGATTAACTGCTGGGAAGTGTGATCAAGTGCAGAAAATCAGAATACAGGAGATGCAGGCTCAGAGAGGAAATGGGTGATGACTGTGAGACATTTCCCTCTGGAGCTCTGGATGGGATCGATGTGTGCAGGCCCAGGTGGAACTGGGAGGGAAGAACCTGGGCAGACCTTTCTTTACTAGCGCAGGCCTTGGGCTGGGTGAAAGTCATTCAACTTTGCCCTGAAGAAGAGTGGGATACTGTCAATTTTATGAAATTCACTTTATGAAGGTCGCTTGTGGAGCTGATGCTCTCTTTGGGGATATTTTTCCTCAGCTTGAGGTCAGTTCAGACGAGCATCCTCTTCCTCTCCTTGCTTGTTGTAGAATCACAGAATCATCCTACGAATCATCCATGGCTCTAATTAAATACATCCATGGAAAAGCAGCTGGAAAAAGAAAGGGAACCGGTCTCCAGCAATGCCATTCTGTAGAAAACAACCCCACAACTGTGAGCCTACAATGAGATTTTGGAGCCCAACAGAGAGCTATTAGTGCCTCAGCTCTTTTTTCCTTCGTGTTTGTGGTGTTCGATGTTCTGTGAAAAAGATGAACGTAGGATGCAGTGGTAAGAAAATGTCTGAGTCCAACTTGTATTTTATACTGTGTGTGATTGGTTCCCTAAATAGGTCTATCATTCTCACTCTGTATAACATACTGTGCTTTAATTTGAATATTAATTTCTGACAGGTTGGTTTCTAAGCTGCACCCTCAAACACTGCTCATAGCAACAACGTTTTGCAGAAAGTTGAATCTAGATATCAAAGTCTAGATCTGTTTTAGTGACTAAATCCCGAATTTTTATTTCTTTCCCAAGTAAAACACTGTTATTTGGGGAATTTGTCATATGATTCAGTTCCATAGAGTAAAGAAAATATGGTAACAGTCATAAAACCTTGTTAAGTGCGCAGCACTGACAGGCTTTTCCTAACTACACTTTTCCAGATCCCTACTCTTGCTAGTTTTTTTTCAAGATAGAGCAAACATGTGCCAAGTTTATTAGACCCATATCTCCCAGATGCATTCATTAGCCAAGATCCTTCCTGTCTGGAAGGGTGTTCCCAGCAAGTGTAGTTTGGCTTGCAGTTGCTGTGACCTGATTCAGAACAGGAAACTTCCAAACGTTATTCCCTTCTCTGACGGCATCTGAACTGTTCTGGAACAGAGATGGTCATGAAGTAATCATTAATGACCTTTAATTCTTTGCTTGTATGTTTTAGGGTACTGCATTGTTACTGTGGTTTCCCTAAGTCCAATTTTTATTAAGAAGTTGAATAATTGTTGCAAGAGTCCATATTAGCTTTTTATTTTTAGTTTTGAAGGAAAGCATGCTTAGCCCTGAGTTGATGGTGGTAGACATCTCTCACATGATTCATAATATCAATACATGAGGCAAGGATGAGACAAACTTTCAATCACCACACTTTTATTTAGTAGTTAGAAGTATATGTCTCTAAAAAATAAAAAATTAAAACCTCAAACCTCTACTAGAAAATACTGCATGGGAAGAGTTTTGAAAAGGAACCTTTGAGAAGGGACTTGCAAATGTGACTGTGGTTAGATGGAAGAGAGAAATAAAATCTGTGTTTATTAGCACTGAGAGCATCACTGGCTCAGGACTAGGGCCAGCGATTCCAGCTGCACAAGTGGGCAGAACCAACCTCCGGATCTGCAAACCTGCAGCACACAGAGAAACACAACAGGAATTGTTTTGTAACACCCTCTCAAGAACTTTAGAATCTGAAAAAAAACCCCAACAACCCAGAAACCTGAAGAACTAGGCCAAGTGAAATCCTTTTCATGCTCTTTTTAGTCTTGCTGGGAGATCCTGCAATGCACAGGGTAATAGCACATGACTGACAGCTCTCACAGAACAACCCCAGTACTCCACATCTTCCTTGTGAGAGGAAGAGGACGGGCAGGCACTGATCTCTGCTCTCTGTGACCACTGACCAGAGGGAGCGGCTGGAGCTGTGTCAGGGGGGTTTATGTTGGGTATCAGGGAAAGGTTCTTCCCCCAGAGGGTGCTGGGCACTGCCCAGGCTCCCCAGGGAATGGGCACGGCCCTGAGGCTGCCAGAGCTCCAGGAACCTTTGGACACCTCTCCCAGGGATGCCCAGGGTGAGGTTGTTGGGGTGTCTGTGCAGGGCAGGGGTTTGACTGGATGGCCCTTGTGAGTCCCTTCCAGCTCAGGATATTCTGTGTTTCTGTGATCCCACTCATCCTAGAAACCTGGATGGTTTTACTGCAGGAACCAGTTGTCACCTGAGGTGTGTTAGCTGCTGATCTCATCTCAGCACCAGCTGTGAGGAGTTTTACATTCTTGTTACGGTTATTAAAGCCCATTTGTCAAGTGAGCAGAGCTCTGCACATGGCCATGCAGCAGTGCTGCTCATAATGCTGGGCCATTTTGGTGGTAATGTGTCCAGAGAAGAGTAATTCATCTTGATAAGTTTTCAACATCACTTACCAAAACATTGCAGCAGCATGACACAACCCAAAGGCCTCGGTGTGCTCAGATGCACACAGGTGCTAAAACTGGAATAACCCAAGCAGCAATTCAGACGCTGCAAATCCTGACAAATTATTTGCATTGGGCTTCAGTGTTCCAAGGTCAGGGATTTGCGAGAGTCCAGCAGATCATTAAGTTTGATTTCCAGGCCAGCACAGGATCTGAAATATCATGGGCCATGTATCAAAAGAATAACTGCTTCACTCTTTTAAGGGCTAATTGAAAAGTCAACATTGCACCAAGATATTGTAGCTCAGTCAACAGATATGTTGTTTTATTTTGGGTTTTTTTGCTAAACAGGAACATTTAGAGGTAGTTAACAGCACATTTGTTTTGCTGATTGCTCTGAAGGAAAATAAACACATCCCATTTCCTACTATAACTCACTTAATTTTGCTGTTTTCCTCATCTACGAGGAATGTAAATAGAATAAACTTAGCAACAGGAGTCACTCTCTAGCTTTGGAGGCTGTGATGGGACATCCCAAGTGGATTGACAGAGCTGACAGACCTCAGAGGAGCAGTTCTGGGAAAATAAAGAGCTCAATTTCGTGAGTAGGAAGAACTCTGAGGTGGAATTCCACCACCTTGATCATGTTTGTCACATTTGGAATAGAGGAAAGACATAAGCAAGGTTTGGTCTTCAGCTCTGCTCGTGTCGAATCATCTTCTATGATGCTAAAACATGTGTAAAAACTTCATACAGAAAGCAATATAATCACAGAATCACAGAATTAACGAGGGTGGAAAAGACCTTTGAGATCACCAATTCTGACTTATGACCTAACACCCCCTTATCAATTAACCCATGGCTTTGAGTGCCACATCCAGTCTTTTTTTAAACAGCTTTTTTAAACCTTTACTGGATTTTACACACACAATCACATACACACACACACACACACACACACACATTTATATATTTATATATAGATATATATATATATGCTTGTCCCCAGAGTAATCAGTACAGAATTTAGAGACACAAAACACATCATTTCATTCGACATTGGCCCGGTGTCATATTGTTTATTCTTTTGTTGCCTGGTGACAGCCAAGGCTGAACTAAATCTCCTTCCTCCCCCTCCAACCCTCACTTGAGGAGGTGGCCAGCAGGAATACTGG
Source organism: Falcunculus frontatus (assembly GCA_013398115.1). Classification (NCBI taxonomy): domain Eukaryota; kingdom Metazoa; phylum Chordata; class Aves; order Passeriformes; genus Falcunculus; species Falcunculus frontatus. The sequence goes on from VZRV01005508.1 coordinate 102,105, forward strand.
TTTTGCTATTTATGTTTCCAACTCAGAAGTTGTCCCAGTAAAAATAAAGTGTCTTGGCATGGGACAAGAAAACACTGCACTGACAGAACTGGACAGTGCCACCCCTTCCCTCATTCCCACCAGGGGTCAATGAAATTCAAATAAATAAAGTGACTCACTCCTTGCTCCAAGCTCCTTCCTTCACTAAATCACGGATTGATTTAGTGAGTGGTGTGGCAGAGAGGCTTGGAACACAGTGAAATGCATGTGCAGGTGCACAATGGGGCTGAGCTGACCCAAAGCTGATTTACCGACATCTTACCATTTAATGGCTTCGCATTTTTTTCCACAGAAGTGTGTGTTCTTATGTAAGCACATGTTTTTTGACACTAGAAGGACCGTAGCCACTAAATTTTTATACATCCTCTGTGTATCCTTTTCACTGTAAAATCAGGATTTATGAGCTGAAAATGAATTGCATACTTCATCTGCACCGTGCTTTTTATTTTCATTCATTCCCTGCAACACCATCGCTGGGTCCTTTTCTTCATCTGGGTTTCTTGAGCCTTATTATCATCAAATAGAAGTAGAAGGAAGTTGTGTTTTCTGTTTCCATGAGTATATTTCGTTTCACTGGATAAGGAGAATTGAAAAGATGAAGGGGTGAATACATTTCCATGCAGGAAACCCAACATCCTGACAGGGCACACCTCTGCAGGTTTGTCTGGTTTGTCTTCAGGCCCCTGCTCTGCTGATCCACTCTAAACTGAGCAGAAATCAACCTCAGAAATAGGGATGTCATTTGACAAAATGCAGCTGAAACCAACACACTTCAAAGCAAACTTAACGCAGCAGGAAATGTTGTAGCTGGTTCTCCAGAGCTTCTGAAGGAATGGGAGATTTAGGGTTCAAGTCTGTGAAAATCTGAATACAGGACTCTTCCCTTCACAGGTGTGACTCTGGTAGCTGAGGAATGTTTCCTTTCCTTAATGGGTGTTTCAGTCTTGATCTTTTTCACCTCATTGAGAAGTGGATTTAAGGATTGGAATGAAGACAGGATTATTGCTTTTTTTTTATAACCATGTTATAAAGTTTAATGGCAATAAACATGCAATCAATCAACATTAGGGCTGGAAAGGCTGAAAAACCCCAAAGACAGAACAACCAAAGACTAACTCAGGTGAACCCCTCTGTGAACACTACCTGACATCCTTCTCAAAGAAAATTTTACTATTTTTTTCCCCCAATTCTGCCCCCTTTCCCACTGGGGTGCTGAGCTACCTGCTGGGTTAAACCACAATATCACATCCTTGAGCCGCTGAAAATCAAACTCTGCGGTATCACTGGAGTTCTGAGGTGTGGGATGAAATCTGCACTGGCAAAGCAGCAGGGAGCTTTTAACTTAACGAGTTTATCCCTCGAGGGAAGGGACAGGGATGTTTGGAGATCCATCCTATTTCCTCGTGCTCTATTTCTTTATGAAGAGCGAGGCCTTGGCCTAGGCTGCACCTCTGAATTGCTCAAGTTGAGCGAGGACCAGCTGTTCAAACAAAGCAGAAATGATGTCAGCTCCTGGCACACAGCAGAAAACACAGTAAAGAATCCTGGGTATGCAGGTACACTCTGAGGGTTGACATTTTTATAAGGAAAGCCAATGCATGGGACATCCTAAACCCCTTCCTCTTAAAAGGAACTCGGTAAGAAATGAAGCACAGTGATAGAAATGTTTGACTGTGCTTTAAAATGAGGTTACCATAACACTTGATTAATGCTGCTTGAGTCACACTGCAATTGCAGTGCATATACAAACTGTTTTAAGATTTATTGTGCGGTAAAAAAGTCTCATTAGAGAGATGTGTGGATATTCAGTGCCATGTAAGTCTCCTTTTAGCTCCAGGCCAGCTTTAAAATCGTGTTCTGTACTTTTCTGTACTTTTTTTGGAAAGCTGCAAATCCAAACACTTGCATCCGACAGAATTTAAGACAATTAGATATTAATAGTCAATTTAATATCCTTTTTGCGGATTAAGGAAATTGCATTACAATCCTTTTAAAATTGGAAAAAGGAAAAAAAAAGCTTTTACATTCCTGATTTTTATACCCATTCCTGTTCAAGCATGTTCTTTGGGAAGTAGGGGGTTTTGGTGTACTGTTGTGAAATATTTTAATATATTTCAGTGCAAATTTGCTATCAGTTTTTTTTTTTTTGTAAAGGTGATAGGATATATTTTCCTTCATCTTTCTTGGGAATCAAGGGGAGATGTTCTGTGTCAATATGGGTACAGGTCTGAATGTTTTACTACAAACTTTTCCACAGGTCTGAGGCCAAACTCAGATCACTTGCTAAACAAATTGTTTGGAATTGATAGTTTGTGGTAAAACTGCTTTCTCCATGACTCGTCTTTTATGGAAGTGTGCAGGTTTCTACATCTTTTGGAGCAGATTTTGGTGGCAATTTATAGATTTTATACGTTATGGAAGATGTCAGTTCTTGTTCTTTTTCCCACAGTACCTCTGCAATCAGTGTCAGGTCAATCCTCATCTTCAAGAAATTCATGTAAGCTACAACCCCCACGGTCCAATCTGTAACAGAGACCTTCTATCACCACTTCCTATAAAGTTTTGAAATCCCCTAATAACTGTTGAAATAGTTTTCTATCAAGGAAAAATAAATAAAGTGGTTGTAAAAACAAAAAGTCCCTCCAATGACAGTGAGTGGAGTCTCTGCTGTGCTCATCTGCTGCCAGGAGCACTTTCCACTTGGTTTGTTTATGTTCTCCCTCTGGCTTTGTCTGTGGGGTTGATACACATGAAATGTTTCCTGGAAAAAAAAAACCAAAACAACAAAAACACTATAAAACTTCTGTAGTAATATTATTTATTTATCTACTTTTTATTTGGTTTTTTTCTCAGCAATAGCTTTAGAGACTACTCTGCTTTGAAATGCTGAATAAAATACTTTTCTATAAATTATATAAACTAAACCTTTAAGACAATTTTTTTCCCAACCAAAAGTAAAATTAATTAAGAAAAAAAAAATTAAAATTACTTAAGAGAAAAAAATCTGCCTTTCTCTTGTGCATTTTTGTTTCTTCCAAACACTTCACACTCACCTCATTTGCTGCAAAATCTTTTCTTTTGCTGTCTGTATGGATCATATTTAAATTTCTTGTGCTTTAGAGTTTTATTAGAAAATATTTACATACTAATGGTAACAGTAGAAACCCACATTGTTCTGTTTAGTTATTTTTATCAGAGCGAAACTGTAGAACAAACAACCCATATATTAGGTTTGTACATTAAATGTACAAACTTCACCATTGCACTCTTCAACTCTATTTTAAAATTAGCTCTAATATAAACTTCCAAAAGTAGCTGATTTTTAGAAAACATAAAGTTAATGGGATACTTCGTTAAATACTTCCAGTAGCATTAAATCCTGAATAAATTAAATGTCTTAAGAACATTCTGCCTTTGCCTTAACTGTTGTAGAAAGCTTAAAAATGAGAGTAAAAATTGGCAAAATAACTGTGATTTTAATTTTGATAGAAGAAATTATGGCCACTATTATGAGAAACTGATAGTGAAAAGTTTAACTTAATTTCATGTTTTTGAAAGGTAAATTATTCACGAGTGCTGGAGGGTTGGGACAGATATTTAAGTCTGGTGTTAAGTGTATAAAAGCAAGATTTCACAGTGTACAGCGGTGTTCCACATGTGTATTCTGTATTTTTAGGAAAGGAGATTTGTACTTCAATACTGAAACATTTCAACAGTTAAATTTCTCAATAAGAATATTTAAGTACTCCTTAAAAAGGAAGCGAAATTAGCATTGTATAAGTGGTAGTTTAAACCAAAAATGAACAGTGAATTCTTGGCTGAGGTTTGTGAATTTTAGAGAACTTCCTGCCTACAGTAAAGGCCCTAAATGGAGTTTCTTGTGTCTCACAATGTTGTGGAGAGAATTGGGGAAATTCTAGGCCAGGCGAAATGACTGAAAATCACTGGGTATTTCACAGACTTTGTGACAGATATCTGGTGTCCCTTGCCATTCCCGAGTCCTTTAATGCCAAAAAAAAAATGGCACCCATTATTTCTAATGCTGACTTGCCCCATTGTCAAATCTCAGGAATGAGCTGCACTGGTCCTTGCAATAAATCTGGGAATTTTCTCTCACCAGTACAGTCCTCAGTGGCCTTGCCTTGGAATGACCAGTGTAAGGTTTAATAAGAGCCTCATGTGGTAGCATTTTCCGAGGAATTTCCCAGCCTGCCCTTTCCAATCCTGCCGTGGATCGGGGCACCGAGCGAAGAGCACTCTACAATTTCCTCTCAGCACATTTACAGCTGTTTTTCCAAGCTCAGCATGTGTGTTTTAGAGGCAAGAGAAGGCCAGGGCACTCCAGGATTGCTGTCTTAAATGAAATTCCAATCAGTCTGAGGGCTGGCTCTCCAGGCAGCCATTAACTTGCAGGTGTGTGCTGGACTGAAACGTGCAGCGTGGTCACACAAATGGAAGCCAGGCCAGGCATGTGCAGCTCTGAAATGCTGCTTAATGTGAGGAGGCAAAAGAAAGGTGTGCAAACGTATTTGGATGTACACACGTTAAATTAGAAGAGAAATGATGAGATTTTTGGGGCAATGCAGTTTCAAACCTACTGTGCTTCAATGAAGGTGTATCAGGACACCTTATTTAGGCAGCAGAATCTGACACTCATGAGAACTTTGCCTATAAAATTCCTGCAAGGTACCATGTTGGGTTTTTGCTACCCACCCATAACATCCACTGGTGAGGCATTAATTTAGACCTGGTTCATCTCCTGACTGTTTGTTTGCTATCCCTGGATTTTAATTTCTCTGAAATTATGTTTGTTTCTGAGAGCACAGCGAGAGCTCTTAAATCCGTTCAGCCCTGCCCATGAAGTGGGCCTGAGTGGCTGACAATGACTACAAACTATCACCTTTCAAAAGAATGAAGAGATCTGTGAAGAGCACAGAAGCTTTCACTTATTAGGAGTGTATTTCCCATTCCAGGCCAACATCAATAATCCCGGAGCTGGAGCTCAGCCCTGAGATCTCCTGCAGTTATATGCAACACAGCTGGCCCTCTGCTGAAGATAAGGATGGTTTTGCTGAGGTAATACTCATTACGGGATGTCCTTCTCCTGTTTTTCTTTGCCATCTGGTTACAAATGGGTCTCTTTTCTCAATGCAGGGTTATTTCAGATATTTGCCAGAAGAATTCTGATCCTTCAGCTTATTGCCATATGTTGCTGCTGCCTGCTGTCTGATTAAAAGCCATAAAACAAGCAATTTGCTTCAGTTTCCAGAAGAAACGGGATGTCCATAATCAGCACAAGACTTGCAGGAATTTGAGAAGAATTCCTTAAAAACTGGACATAAACACTGCTGAGTGCAAGCACATTCCACATTGTGATGAGACCTGGGATACTGCTTTTCATCCAGGTGTGTGTGATACCTTCAGCTATAAGTGAAGCTGTCCTGATAAAATCACCATAAAATTAAAACTACCCCGAATTTTTCAGATGAAGAAATAGATAAATACTGTGACCTTTGCAGTTCTGAGCAGGAGCCGAGAACTGAACCAGAAATTGAGCTTCAGTCAAGTGCCTTAGTCACAAGCACACCCGTAATCAGAACAGGCTGTCTTAAAGGCCATTTGTGTTTGTTTCTCTCCTTCCCATCAGTCTACTTGTCATCAGAAATGAACCCAAGGAGGACCTGAATGCAAAAAGGAAATATTGAGGTGGATTTTTTACAAGAAATTCAGATGTCTTTAGTCTGTAATAGATAAAATATAAATAATTTAGCTTATTAGAGAACTGGAATGGTTACATCAAAAATGAACTGATTTTTTGGTATACTCTTGCCAATTTTTACATGTTTTGGATGGAAAATTAGGTCCATACAAGGTCTTTTTCATTCTGCTTTTTAGCGCACAGTGAACTTCCTCCCCTACACTAAAGTCCACTGGTCTTTTCCAACAATAAGGAAGAACTTTCGTTTCCCATCAGACTTCTAAGTTAGCATACCTGAGATCCATATTTACTTTACCAGCTACCGTGGAAAAAAGGAAAATTCTCAGTGTGTGTGATACCTGACAGCAAAAGCTTTTGGGATGACCTCTTTGTGTTTCCTTCCCACACAAAATTTTGGGAGAACGTATTTATCCACATTATATATTTTTCAAAACCAGCACAAAATCCTAGATTTATAATTACCAAGTAGCAGCAGGACATATCATTTTAACTAGGATGTTTATAATCCCTTGATAATATTCAGCAAAAGTTTAGCCAAATGGATTTTTTCCTTTGGTTGAGAAACTGAACCGTTGAAACACTTTCTGGAGCAGCAACTGTGAGTAAGAGAGTCTCTGACCTTTTCTTTGGATTTGAGTAATTTAGACCCTGACTCCATGGCTTCAAAGCATTCAAGGAGTCCATCATGGAGAAACTTTGCCATGACAGCTCCTGGAGGTGAAATCCTGAGTCATTTTTTCCCCTTTACCGCTGCCAGCTGTGCTGTGCAGATGTGCAGCCTCCTTCCTGCCCCACCAAACCCTCAGGATGGGAAATGGTGACCCAGCTCAAACCCTGGATCTCCCTCTTGCTGTCCTTGTGACCTTGAGAAGGTACTTCCCCTCTTCTCAAACTTTCCTTTTGCTCATGGAGTGATTGTGTTTTCAGCTTTTGGTTTGAGATTTATGACCTAAATATTAGGTCTGGATTTCTGCTGATTTATTTCTTTTTTAGCAGGAAATAGTGGCCATCAATACTGGGCCAGATCACGTGGCAAAACCCCAGATTTTACATTAACTTATCAAAAGCACACCAAAGGTTGCCTGATGAGGCAGAAACTTAATACAGATCCTCTTGACCCAGCCTAGCTCCTCAGAGAAAATCTTTGAAATAGAATTATTGCTGGGTTTTGTCTCCTATCTCTTCATCTTCTCTCCTCTGACTCCTGCTGCTCCTTTCTACCTGATTGTATCTAAACAATCTCTATGAGTAAATAGTCACAAGTTCAAATCTACCAGGCAAAAGGAATAGGTCAAAAGTTTCACTTTTTTTACACAGTTACAACAAATGAGTGAAAATAAAGAGACCTGGGAAGCAAAAGAGAAGGTAACCTTCCAAAATCAGGATATAGAACTTTGATGCAGAAGCAGTGATTTAGGAAGCAGACTATTGAAAATCTGCTGGTGTTTGACATCGTGTGCACCTGGAGCTGTCAATATGAGATATTTTCCCACTATCTTTTCCTTCCAGAGCTACATGGCCTCATCTGGTAACAAACACTTCTCATTGTATTGAGGGTAGTTTCCCATGAAGAAATGCTCTTGTTAGTCAGAGCAATTTTGGTTTCTGAATATGTTTCTAGAAAATGATGGTCAGCTGTTTTGAAAACTTTAGTTAGCTGAGTTACTGATCCTAATACATTGGGGTTTTTTTTCAAGAATCTGTGGAAAAGATGTTTGTGCTTTTTATTTTCCCACGATAAAACGAGTGATTTTGAAAAGGCAGATACCATGACCCTCTGCTTGTCAAGCATGTTGTTTGATCCATATTTTTGCATCCAGGTCTTCTGAATCATTCAGAGAATCACAGAATCATCACAGAATGGCTTCTATTGGAAGGGACCAAGAGATGATCTCCTTCCAATCCCCCTGTCATCCATGGGACACCTTCCACTGTCCCAGGCTGCTCCAAGCCCCATGCAGCCTTGCCTTGGACACTTTCAGGGATCCAGGGGCAGCCACAGCTTCCCTGGGTAATCAATTTCAGCTTGACCTCAGCTCCTTTCAAACAGCCTTGAAAAATAATGCTGGAAATTTGGATCAGGGATAAAGGATGGAACTCTGTGTTCGTCCTCTGCAATTCTGCACCATTTTCTGGTTCTAATCTCCTATCTGATGGTGGTCTGCAGTGTGAACTCATGGAATTTCAGTGATCCAGATAGAAGGGTTGCTTCATGCCATGTAACGATTCTATCTTGCAAAGCGTGCACCTTGTTTTGCCACTGACATTTTTGGAATTGTTAGAAAAATGCTCCAAATCCCTGGAATGGATAAAATTAAGTATTCACGGTGCTTCTGTGGGGTTCATCAGCTCAGGTTGCTGAAGGTAGGTCTATAAATTAGAAAGCTCAGGAAATTGATGAGAGGAAAGCAACTTTGGAGCAGATGATGCTTTGGTGCAGGGCCTGCCAAAGACTGTAGACTTTTCCTTAATATATTAGTTGCAAAATATTACATCTGAATGCACAGAATTGCAGAATATCCCTGACCCACAGGGATCATCCAACTCCTGGCCCTGCACAGGACATCCCGACAATCCCACCCTGTGGCTGAGGGTGCTGTCCAAACATAATATGTTTAGTGATTCAGAAAAACATTAAGACTGAGGGGAATTGTGGGTTTAGAGTCTTGCCTTTGCTGCTTCTTGAAGAATTGTAATATTACAAGTTTTGGGTCACTGAGGGATGCAGATTTTTACCCTTTGCTGTTCTTACCTCTCTGTTACATTTCACCTCCAAGGGATTTGTTTTTTAACATGATGCAAAATATATCAGGTGAGAGGAGAGACAGAGAATCATCTCCGATATTTCCATGCAATGGGAAAATAATTTCCTATTTGTATCCAGGCATGACGTGGATTTCTCACAGATGCCTTCATTGCATGCACTAAGAGGAAGACAGAAGAACAGCAGGGAAGGTGGTGTTAATCTTATTTCTTCCACCTGTGCTGAACAGCCACACTCCGTAGCACTGGATAAACCAGGAAGAAGATTGCTGGGAAAGTGGTGTAATCTTATATACACATCATTATGGGACTGATACTGGACTTCAAATCACTTTACAGCCTAGGGGGAAAAGAAACTTTCTGTTCTGGGCTGGCAGTTGCATGAAATGCAGCGTTTTCCTGCAAGATTTCGCCCCTAGAAGATTTACTCTCTGTTTCCTTTTCATAAATCCCAGATGAACTTTTAAATCCAGGATAGTTTGAAGCCACTGAACTTTCATAAGCCTTGCTCTAGCAGCTGATTTGCATGGAACACAGAAGTCTGAGGCAAGAATGACTGCAGACTAGAATGCACCATAGATCTATGCCAGAAGCTTTGAACTCAGGTACAAGTGAATCATTTCCAAGGACTCTGGCCCACACAATGGAATATTTCCTGTCTGGATGAATTACACACTGCCTGGGTGGGCTTGTGAATGGTGAGAAAAAAAAAGCCCCAAAGATTAAAAAGTCCCTGCTGTACTTAAGTGAGGGAAGCAACCCAATGAAACCCTGAAGTGCCAGAGCTGCTGCAAATGCTCTGTGTTTGTCCTGCCACGAGCTGATCAAAGTGAAAGGCTGCAGAGTGTTTTCCTGTACAAAAAAGCCTCATTATCTCCTTTTTTTTGCAGCAAATATATAAAAGCAATCATTTTAAGTTGTCCTCTTGGTGTCTAGATTGAAAAGAAGAAAAAAAATGCATACAACTTTCCAGTTTTTGTTATTGAAGCACGTCATTTGAACATCTGCTCTCCTTAGGTGGAGGCTGAGGAGGGGAACCAAAAAATGATGTCAGCTTCAAATCTTCCCGTCTCTGAACAGAGGGGGATTTCCACCTGGTGAGAGTCAGAAAGAAGTTTCCCTTGACTGGGTTCTCCAGATTCCAGCCCTTGCTGGGTGTGGGATGTTGGGCCTCAAGTAGCCAGTGTTGATCAGGGCTGCAGAGCATCTTCAAGTTGTTCTGTCACACAGCCTGGGGAGAACCATCTAAGAACTGATTGATCCCATTGGGTGGATTTCTGGGAGTGTGGCTGAAGGGGGAAAAGCTTTATTTTGCATAAAGTACAATGTGTCTTCCTGAGGGCTAAAAGTGAATTATTTCTCATGGCCCACTTTCAAAGAGTTTGCTGTGGTTCAAAAGCTGAAGTTTCTCATCTCTTGCCATCAGAGCAATGCTTTGTTTGCATTTAACACCGTGCAAGCAGCTGATGGGCACCCATCATACCCCAGAGCACTCCGAAATCCACAGATCCCATTCCACCACTTCCTGCAATAACTGTGCCGCCTTCCCAAAACAACGAGGTTTATTTTGGATCACCTCCCCACAGTGGGGACCAGTCTCTCCAGTTGCTCATCCCTGAGAAAACAGGAACAAACAGAGGAGAGTCCCACTGCAGCACCATTTCCAAGGGAGGAGGTGGAAGTCAATTTGTTTAATATCTGTGAACCAACCTTTTAGATGAGCTCATGATGTCTGTGAGGATTGAGGCCTGTGGGCCCCAAGGCTCCAAGCCCTCGCGTTATCCTTCTCAGTTTATTATTTTTTCAGCTAAAATCTAATGTAACTGAACAGTTTGATCCAAGATTAACAAAAATCAATCCCTCATGTAACTCCATTAAATGCATTGGAGTTGCACCAAGCATGACTTTGGCCCATTCAGTGTTTTCTCTGAAGATGTGAATCATCTTTAACACAACTTCACTGATTTAACATTTTGGACAACAGATTGATACCAGCAATTCTACAAAACCTCAGAAGCCATCCTCAGAAATTTCCATGACACCATTTTTTTCAAAACCACATGGAAAGTCTTGTAATTGTACTGAATGAAACATCAGAACTTGTATAGAAAACTCATAAATATCTCATTTTCAGGCATTGCTTTGCACTGAAGTTTCTGGCAGTGTTTTTCCCCTGAAATAAGGGGGCTGTTGTTCCTAAATCTTAGTATTGTGATTCTGAATGTGATCTCTCAGGCCCTCTGTCTAAACCATTCCATTTCTGTGCTGTTTTGGTACTAAATGTGATCTGCCCTGTGAGTAGGATGGTTTAGTCTGATTTCCCAGAAGAAAAATGACCTCAACGTGTATATTCTACTTTTTGTTAGTAGAAATTTAGAGCATTTTTTTTTCAGACACCTCAGCCAGGTTTTCTGAATCTAAATGGATTTCCCGTTGTATTCTTGTAGCTCTGTCAAAATGGTTTAATTCAGCTTTCATGGACAGTTCCCTCAAGACCATGTTTTTATTCTGATTTATTCTGCAATTTACCCCTTTACCTGATGGCTTGGCCAAGATGGTGAATTTCAGTCTTTTTCACTGTAAAATTAATATTTCTAAGGACATAAAATAGATAAATTTAAAATCATAACTTACCCATAGGCACTCATTAGAACTTGAACTCCTCAAAAATTGTGTTTAAGATCTTTAGACTGAGTTCACTAATGCTGAATGTCTTCAGCAGAAAGAAATCTTTTGTCCTGGGTATGGCAGTGAGGAGTGCCATAAAAGAATATGAAAAATGAAACATTTTTGTTTGTTTTAGGACAAGATTTAATAGAAGCACCGAGAATCTGGGAAACAAATGTTTTAAAACCAAAGAGATCTCCATAGCAAAATTATTTGATGAGTTACATAATTTATTTGGAATACCACCAGAAGAATTAGAATGTTTTTTAAAGGAAGGAGGACAATTTATCCATGGAGCTTATGAAAAATTCACTGTCCTTGGCTCCTTGAAAAGTGAGTCCTTTCTTCTTGACAGCAATGAAAATCATGGCAAAGAGCTGTATAAAGTGTATTTTGTCATTATGAAGAATAGTTCATTAAGTCAGAGTTAATTTAAGGATCATTTCCTCCTCTAAAGACAAGGCCTTAATCTAGAAGCAGCCTGATTCAGTGTATGTCCCAAAATCTTCTTGCTAAAGGGGAAATCTTTTTTCCTTAATGCTCACATATTTGGAAGTACTCTTGTGTACTTATCTTTGTTCCTGTAATGAAAGAGGAATTCATTCAGCACTTCTTGCTCAGGATTTCAGTGCCTCTGGTGAGTCACAGCTAAAAATATTAAAGAGGATATTTAGGAGCAAAGGGGTGTACTGGCAGTATTTGAGATATTCACCCTGAATTTAGGATGAATTACAATAAAGAAAGTGTATGTTGGATCCTGTTGAGTCACTGAAGGAATTCCATTTAAAAAAAGGTGTGTGACTAAGGATCCCTGATGTGTTTCAGCAAAACAGGGGAAGGAGAAGCAGTACCTTTATCTAACAGAGTTAATAAGTGAGAATTTCTATTTTCAGGTCAAATTTGCCCTTTGTACTGAAAGTAATCTTTATTTAAATGTGCAGAATTATCTCCATGACATATGTCATTATATAAGTTCATCATAGTATAATCGCCATCATATGCTTTAAAAATTCTATTTTTTTGGTTCAAAAGTGCCACTAAGGATGCTTTGGGGTCTTAGTTATTCTTTTTTTTCTGACCTGCACCAAAAATCTCACAGATCTGAAAGTAATAAAACTAATGTGATCCTGTATTCTGATCAGGATCCTATGTTTAGGTTATCTAATATTATACTCTTTAAAAAAAAAAAACCCCAAACTAAACAGGATCTTTCCCTAAGTTATTTTTGAACATCCACTATGTGATTACATACATTAGGATTGCAAGTCCAAGACTCAGAATTCATGAATCACTAAAACCACGATTAATTGTATGAGCATGTTTCCTTCCTTTTTCTTTTTGAACTTCCGGTCTCATTTCCCTTTTCTCAGAACCCTCCTTCCAGCAAAATAAATGCAGATGGCTCCTGGGCTCCTCTACTTTCTACTTCTTATTTGCTAAGCTGACTACAAAGCAACAAGAAAATTCCTGGAGCAGAGGGCATTCCTGTTTATGCCATCAGTTTGTTTATATCTGGTACTACAGTGTCTCCCACAGCTGGGGGGAAAATCCAAGATATTTGGCAAAAAACACTTTAAAAATGGATCAAACAAATTAGCAAGTTTTTACTTACCTGAGGACAGATGTTTAAAATGTAGCAACACCTGGGACATGAGAAAAAATGTAATATATGGTGGTGTCATGACCAGTGCCAAGAGCTTCCTCTTAAGTATTGAAACAAGTGGAGCTTTTGCACAATTTGAAAGCAGGAGGTGATGAAAAGACTGTTGTGGTATGAAGTGAAGGACCATGAATTGTAAAACACGAATCTCATAAGTAATTTCCATGTCCATTCAACTAAGGTCTTTTTTTCCTAAAACTATAATCACAAAATCTCCTCGGTTTTAGCTGAAGGAGGATGAGGTTAATTTAAATATTTGCAATAAGGCCACTTTGCTAAAAACTTGTGTGTTTCATTGGGGTTCATTAGCCACAACCTATTAATTATGCATATGACTTTCCCACTATTCCACCATAAGCCCACATCCATGTATTTCTCTATATATTTGGGGGAATATGAGGCACTGCACTTTCCACAGTACAATATCTTGAATTATATTTATTTAGAAAGAAGAACAGAACTGCAGCCCCATTTTTTCCTGTTGTGCTGGAAGGATTAGACATTGAAGGTGTTGGAGCTCCTTAAAATACGATTACAGGCCCAGCTTTTGCTTCCAACAGTTTGCAGAAGTCTGGACCCAAACTGAGATGCACATGTGATGGGAATTTCTGAGCTCCAGTAATGCCTCAAACCCATCATGAGAGGTGGTAATGCACAACTGGGCTCCACTGAGAAATAGCTCACTGCTTTCACTTGATTAAGTCAAAACAACAGCCTTGAGGGGCTCATTATGATGAAATCCATCAGATGTTAAATAATTTAGATCAGAAGGGAAGAGGGTGGTGACTCCAGCCCTCGATGTGTCCCCAGTCCAACCGGTTTCATAACAGCTGCGAGTTAAACGTTATTCACACCGTTCAGGCCTTGAAGCACTTCTCAGATATGTCAAGTTTTCCAGTCCTTAAAAACCAGTTCTTCTGCCATTTGGTTCCTGATTTACACCAGAGACCATTTGACTCATCACTAAATTATCTTCAGGCTGTAATACTGAGGGGATTACAAATAACTCCCTTTATAACTATTAATCCTATTGCATATTGTGTTTCTCTTTCTCAAACACATGTATTTTATTGTTAAAAACTCACAGATCAGTAGGAAAATGTACATGGATGTCAAAACAGGTGTATTCTGTACTTGTAGACAATCCATGGATCTTGTAAGTCACCATAACTGTAAATAAATTACCTGAGGTAGAACTCATTCTTACTGTACCAGATAGAATGCAGGTTTGGATCTGGCAGATCCATCTGGATTAATCTTAAATTCCCCTGACAGTGTAGTTTGTAGCCATTTAATCATAATACAATAGCCAGGAGTTTTTAATCTTCCTTGTGCTTCTGCAACTGTGCTGAAGTTTGATAATATTAGTTCAAGAAACCATATTGTTAAAGGAAACATGGTCTGGCAGAAGACCTGCCCCTGTGGGTCATTTGCTTTGATCATGTACTGCCATTGGTTTTGCCACTGCATTTTGTGTTATTCGGATACAACTGATCTAAACAGTTACTTGATTTATATATTTTAATCAGCATTATTCATCACAGGGGATGTTACACTGAAAGCAACTTGTTCTATTTTTAATACAGAAAAAACAGATCAGGATAATTGGATACAAAAGGTTCAGGACCCCTCTACCTCTTTTTGTGTCCCATTTCAGAAGCTGAGTTCTGGCTTTTTAAATCCCTCCGTGCAACCCACGCTGTGTTCAAAGCACAAAACAGCCCCTATTTTCTATTTGCTTCACTAATAAGAGTCTGATTCATAAAGCCTGGCTCTAATTCTGGCTGCATTAGACATTGATGGAGTGTCTACCAGCACTGTGTGTTTTTTCTTCTTTCCCCAAATATGGGCACTTCATGCCCTTCTGCCTCCTGACTGCTGCTCCTCAGGGCAGGGATTTGCTGCTTGTCGTACACTTGGAGCACATCTCCCGTGAGGAAAAGCTGAAAGAATTGGGATTGTTCAGCCTGAGGAAGTGGAGATTCAGGGTGAACTGATTGGGGTCTTCCAGGACCTGAAGGGAGCTACAAGAAAGATGGAGAGAGATTGTTTACAAGGGCCTGGAGTGACAAGAAAAGGAGGAATGGCTTCAAATTGAAAGATGGGAAATTTAGGTTAGATCTTAGGAAGAAATTCTTCCCTGTGAGGAAGAGGCCCTGGAACAGGGTGCCCAGAGAAGCTGTGGCTGCCCCTGGATCCCTGAAAGTGTCCAAGGCCAGGTTGGATGGGGTTTGGAGCATCCTGGGACAGTGGAAGGTGTCCCTGGCCATGGCAGGGGGTGGAACAAAAAGTGTTTTAAGGTCCCTTCCAACCCAAACCATTCTCTCTATGGATCCATGATCTGGCAGCACCAGTTTGTCTCAGGCAGAGAGAGAATCCCAGAATCCCAAAATAGGTCGGGTGGGAAAGGCCCGCAGTGGGGTCATCTGGTCCAACCACCCTGTACAGGCAGGGTCATCCCAGAGCACAGGGCACTGAATTGTGTCCAGAGGGTTCTGGAATATCTCCAGGGAGGGAGACTCCATAAGTTGATCCATTTTCTTTGGGAGTTTTCTTTTCAATCTTTAAAAGCATCAATTTTACAGGCTTCAGTTTTGCAAACTGAAATGTTATAAAGGAGAGCTTTGTCCCCAGATCTTGTCTCAGTATAAATTCAGAATATTTGAAAACTTCAGAGTGTACACATTCTGAAATGGACAAAATGATTTACTCCTTCCTTCACCAGATGGATAATTTGTCTTAATTCAGAAGATAAAGTCAGGGATGAAGTAATCCCCTAAATATTGCATACTGATGAGATAGGTTTGGGGGTTTTTGGAGTACTTTATGGTACTAGGTTGTAAATCAGGGGAACAATAGCCAACGGAAGTAACGTTGCCCTTTAATTGGTGGGTAAGTCATTCCAGTGATTAAATCTGAATCAGGCACTGGATGAATGACATTATTATCCACTGCTCCCAGGGAGCAACTTCCAACGTGGAGATTGCACGGAGGTTTGGGAGGGCTGGTTGGGGTACAGCAGGATTCAGTGAGACAAAGCACACACTGTTGGGTCCAGCTGACATAATCTGTTCTCTCCAACAATCGTGAAATGTTCACCTCTTTGACTGGAGAAAAGAGCAATTTGTGATTATTAAGTGAGACATTCTGGAAGCGCTCTGCTCCAAAAGACCAACAATAACTCTTGGATTTAGAAGACCTACAGAATGTCCATAGATGAGGTTGATTACCAAACAATAGATTAAATCATGCCTGTCACAAAGCTCAATGTTGCCACATTGGTGCATTGATTAATGGCATTTGGCAACTCTCCGAGTGGCCATTTGCCATTCATTCATGGGTGCCCTCTGGAGTACAATATGAGAGTGACCTGTCGGGAAAAAGAATTTCTTTTTGTCATCTGTTCATTGTTTCTACTGTGGTAACAGAGAAAAACTGGGGGTGGGTGAAGCCAAGACCTTCAGTAAGCTGTGTCTGAGTGGGTACGAATTGAGAAACTGAGGGAAAATCAGCTGCAATCAAGACAGTAAAGTGCAACCATTTAACTCATAGATGACCCAGTTGTTTCTTCCACAGCACTTCAAATATCATATGATTAAAGTAATTTGGGCATTGATCATTTCTTTTGCTCCAGATACGTACATTTCTGGTGGAAACTTTGTCGCAGCACTTTGCTGCTGTATTTCAGCCTTTCATTTCGGCCTTTCGTTCAGAACCCCAGAGGTTCTGTGGAAGTTCACGAAGTACTGCATCTGTGGGAAAGACTCAGGCTGGAGAAGTTCATGGAGAACTGTGTCCCGTGGGAGGGACCCCACACGGGAGCAGGGGAAAGGTGTGAAGAGTCCCCCTGAGGAGAAAACGTGTGATGGACAGACCACAGCCCTCCTTCCCCATCCCCGTGTGCTGCTGGGTGGGGGGAGGAGGGAGACAGCTTAGAATCAAAGCAAAACTTGGGAAGTAGGGAGGGGAGGAGGGAAGGTGGGATTTTTCCAAGAATTTCTTTTATTTCTCATTATTCTACTCTGGTTTGATTTGTGATTAAACCAATTCCCCCAAGCTGAGTCTCTTTTGCCCACGCAGTAAATGGTGAATGATCTCTTCCTGCCCTGTTCTCTACCCACGAGCCTCTCATGATGTTTTCTCTCCCCTGTCCAGCTGAGGAGAAGTTTTAGACTAGATTTGGTGGGCACCAAACACTGCTTGACCAAGAATATGGTATCTTTTCCTGCAGACAAATCTCACCTGTCACACAGGACATGTGCTGCCAGAGTTAAGTTCCCAATAATTTCATCCATGTTGGGTAGGTAAAAAAAAAAAAAAGGAAGGAAAGAAAGAAAAAATCCCACCGCTTCACATATGACTTTCTCACAGCTGGCATTTCACTTGTTAATAATTTGCTGACAGGTCTGTGTGATAGATCGGAGATGTAAAGATATCCAGACTATCTATAACAGTTTTATCTTGCAGGGTTTCAAAGCAATCTTCACTGACTTGTTCTGAGAAATGGGCCAAGGTTTATTAAATTCACTCTTGATTCCTCTGGGATATGACTGCCCACTAGTTTGAATTGTTTTACAAGATGTGGACACAGAAATTATGGCAGCAATGAAAATCTGAAATACCTTTTCAGCCAATTAAGCTAAAAAATATGCAGCTGAGATGAACATATCCCAAATTTTTGTAGTGTAACAGTGTAACTTATATCCCCCAAAAGGGATGTAGTCCTAGGAATTTTTCAGCCACAGGATGTCTGATGGAAAGTGTGGCATTTGAAATGGGAGAGATACCTGGACCAAAACAGTCTTCTAACAATTTAACCACATTAGTGAGCAGCGACAATTTCATGGCACTCTCTCGTTTACCAGCACAGCTGTCAAAATCAAATATTTTGTCAAACATTTAAATACTAATTAAAAAAAGATCAGAAAACCTTTTCTTCCAAGTAGCAGGAGCGTGCATATTCTCATAGGTTGCATCATCAAATAAATCTAGGTATTAAAAACATAACAATTGGGATGATTGAATCACATTTTCAAATTTGAATGGCATGAAAAATGGAAAAGAATGTTGCTTGGTGTGAAGTACACACCATCATGTACAAAGAAAATATTTTGGGTTTTTCTCAGGAAACACATTCGTGAAAAAACATGTTTCTCCAAGCTTTCAGAGTGATAGTTCTAGGAGCTATTTTTAATTTGTAAAATTCCTCTAAGCTTGGCTGTGTTTTCTCTATAACCTGTTCTTAGGGCTCTGAAGGGATTTTGTGGCTTCTGCTGTTTGGAAATTTCTTTGGAATGTGCAGTCTGAAGGTACTCCTAGAAGTCAGGAGACATATCCTGAATTATTAACTTTGTTCTGGGTGTTGTTTAGGCAATCATTTAGGATTTTATCCACTACCCTCTGAAGTCAATTCACAAACAAAATAAGGATGAAGATCAGCACCTTTTCCTCTCTGTCTGTTCATGCAGCCTGCAAACCATGAGGCCAGAATTCTCATTTATACTCTCTATACACAAAATAATTTTGTAGTGGGACACTGGTTGTGGTTGGAGACTGTAAGAGGTGTATTATTAAGGAATATTTTATCCCATTAAGATCAGATGTTTTTAGTATCCTGCTGCATCTATGGAAGTAGTGTTATGAAATGAATTCTGTGAAATCCAGCTATTTTCATGGGATATAGCCACAGAAATAATTCCATCTTCTTACAAGATAACTCCATTGAAGCATTTACCATGTGCACCTCTCTGCTAAACAAATTTTTGTTTTACATTTTGCAGGCCTGGCTGCATCCCAGGTCATTTATTTCCAACTGGGTTCAATTTCCAGGGGGAGGCAACTTCCCATGATACTTTTTGTCCAATAAAGGTGAAAATAATGTTCTCCAACCAGCACTATTTAAACTGGCATGCACATGTGGATAAAGACTTTAATTCAAGCAAAAATGCACCCTGGCTGGAAATAGTATGAAAACTGATATTCCAAATGGGGGAAAATACTAAGTGTTCAGTGAAATGTAAGTTTTACATTGTTCTTATTATCAGGAATATTTTCCCATTCAGATTTTTTTTGCCTAAGGGGGCAAATCTTCAAGCATGAATTAAGAACAGAAATATGAATTCCGAAAGAAGTGAAGGACAATTTAAATCCATGCTCAAGGAATCCAGCAGGCTCCTTCCTAAGAGTGGGCCCTCACTTGAAATTAAAGACTCAATCTTCCCTTCATGATGAGCCTAATAAAAGCATAATTTTTTTCTGAAGAACAAATTATATGCACCAGACCTGAAGATCTCATCATTCTTTCCCTTGTCCTGATTTACATCATTTAGGTCTGGTACCCTGGCAGTTTACTTTGCTTACATAGTGGTAGGTAAGAGAAGGAAAAGAAAAAAACCTTTATGATATTGATTCTGGTGGCTTGAAGATAAAATATTTTTCAAGTGTTTCCCTTGTTCTAGGGGCAATCAGGGCTATTTGGCACAGCTGAGAGGAGACGGGGTGCAGCTGTGGCAAATCACTGCAAATTTATTCCTGGTGTGGGGTCTTTAAAAGCACCTGAAGCCACTCTCTTGGGGGTTTTTGGATGTCTCTGGCTTGGTCTTCTGGAGGGTTCTGCTTTCAGGTAAGAGGATGTCTCTTCAGTGACATAAAATTCTTTAGAATAGTGCATCATTCTTCTTTTCTGTGTTAATGGTGGTTCTAGATTGCCTTAATACTGAATAATGGTCTGGAATTTGGCTGTTTTGGTTGCAGTCTGTGGGATTAGAAGGTCTGAGAAGAAGCACCCCTCAATATTCAGTTATTGTGGCTTAAGATTCTGCAGATCCTCTGTCCAAATGTATAACCATGCCTTTTTGTCATTCTTTGCTGAATGGTGCCCGAAAATACAGGGAATAGTTGTCCCGTTAATCCTAATGTTTTTAAAGTAACATTTCAATGAAAAAATAGCATTTTAGCATTGAAGCTTCTCCTGTGTGATAACAAATTTGTGTATGGTTTTCATTCAGATGAAAGTCATTTACCCCTCCTTTTTAAAACAGGGACAATTCTTTAGATTTTCATATCCCTCATTATTCCTCTGTCTTTTGATTTGTCCTCTGACACAGTCCACAATTTCTGGGTCTCAGCAATAGTATTAAAATACAGCAACATCAGGTTTGGGTGCAAAAAGGAAAAAAAACCCTCTCATTTAATGGTAGTGAAATCTTGACCAGCTCTTTCCTTGTGCTTGCAATCAGTTAATGTTTCATAGCTCTGCAAGACACTGATCCTTTTGACCTTTCTCCTTCTGAAGGAGAAAATATTTAGATCTTCCTTGCATTTCCTGTTCAGATAATGACTATTTTTTTAAATTGTGTTATTTTTTTAGGCTACACTACCGTGCACTTTTGTATATTTAGTGTGGCGTCCCCGAATCATCCATGACCAAGAAATGTGAGGTCAGTTGTAAAAATATTTGGCTCGAACTGGGCTGGCAGCCACAGGAGTCTTTGCTTGTGTTTTATTTACTCTTAAAGTAGTTTCTGTTTATCTCCTGTGCTTAATGGATACTGTACTTGACCTCCTTTTGATAACAACAAGCAGCAGCCCTCTTTGCAGTGATATAATTTTCATTCAATCATAGATTTAAATGGTTCTTTTTCTTTTTCAACAAAAATGGTATCATTAAGGTTAGATTGTACTGAGGTGTTCAAAATTCTGCTCTAAAGACTCCCTCTGAGTAGGTGAGAAGCTACTTGTGGAGTTTAGAGCAATGTTATAATCTATCACCCCGTATATATTTATATAAAAATTCACATTTACTGACTGAAGATATTGTATATGCTGAATAATCAAAGAACTTTTCCTGTAATGGCAAAAATTGGCACTACTTAAGAAGAAAAGAAGAGCAGCATTGCTGAGATTTTTTTTCACTACTTGTAATGTGAGAAGTAACCCTGCACATGGAAAGTGGAAAGATCTATTTGTTAATTTTTTTAACAAACTCTAGTATTTGGTGATTAAGTCTGCCCTGCTTTCTCTAATACAGCCATCTTTCACCAGGACAGATACAACTTTGTCATTCAAGCTTTAGATGTTTTCAAACATCTTCAGAGAGCCTGGGATAGAAATAATTTCATATTTCACACAAAAGGCAAAAATTGGTAGTAGGGAAGTCAATGCAAAAAATCCTGTAAGCTTCTCTGGGGAGCACATTTCAAATAGAGAAGCTGTCTACAGCTACTTGTCCTTCCAATTACTGATTGTGTTTGAGGTTCCTGTCACTCTTGTTTGCACAAATAATTTGGGGAATCACTCTAGGTCCAAAAAATACATTTATAAGTTCATACGTTACGTGGTCACTGCATGTGCTCTTGTGTGAAAAACAGCACTGTAGAAATTACACTTCCCTTGAACGCTATCAGCCTAGAAATATCATAAAACAAGCCCTCTAAGAGTTCTGGAATTCTTACAGGGCACGTCACTGGCCTCACAGTATTGTTCCAGCTGTCCCTGTAGAGAATTTTTTTAAGAACTGCCCAGAAATTGAGGATATTTTCTGCTGTGGGTTTGGGAATGGGCTATAATGTGAGAAATGCAAGCACAGAACAAGAAACTTTGGCCTTCCTGCCTTAGTTTCCACAGGATGGAGTTGAAGATCGTGAGGTGGTTATTGAAGAGAGGGTAATGGAGGGTACAGGGTACTAATTCTGTTGGCAATATTAGAGCTGTTCCATCCAGGAAGTTGTTTATCTGGAGCCATTTATTCAACTAAAACCAAGCAAAACGTTTTGAATTTGATGGGACCCAGTGCTCCCTTTGTTCTGTCAGTGACATGCAAAACACCCTGTAAGGCTGATGTAATTCTTATGTAACTCACATGTGCATCTGCATCTCCCACCCATTTTTAAGTGAGCATCCTGTTAGTGTGGAATGCTATAATACAACATAAGGAGCTGTCATTAGAGCATATTTTCACACTTTGATGTGCAGAAACTCCTTCAGCAGAGAACGAGAGCTTCACAAAATGTTATCTTGCAAGCAAAATCGAATCAAGGACAGATTTAGAAATCATGTGAAAAAAAACATTGGAGGTTTGTCTCTCACCCAGTCCTCAGCAGATTGCAAATTAGGATGTTGTTAAAAACTGTGCAGGATATTGTGTATAAATCTGCTGGTTGAGAACTGTGCCAGATCCTCCAAAGTTAAGAATCACTGAAGAAAAACGTTCAGCATCCTTTACTGGCGTGTGTGTATTTGTCTCTCACCACCTCTCCAGATATCTAAATTGTGAACAGTTTTGTTTTCCAACCCCTGTTTAGGAACCAGTTTTCTGCAACTCTGGCAGGGGATTTTGTAGCTAAACTGAGATCCCTGGCAAAGTAGAAAGGAAAGAATTATTAAAAAGCTTGGCCTCTACCTTTAACTAAACACAGCCTCATAAATGTGTGATTGGGTGTCCTTCTGGTAGGATGTGGAGGGGCTTTATAAATTTATCCTCCTGCAAGATATTTCTATATGAATGCAGATCCTTTTCTGTGGAGGCTGCAGCATCAGTTGTTCTATCAGAATCTTCTTGCAGCAGCTGCAACAAAATATGGAAAGTCTTGCAAGAACATCTGCTGCTTTTGTCTCCTTTTGTACTCAGATGAATGTATACTTCAGCAAAATATAAGTATAGCATGCAGGAACTGGAATGGGATCCAGGGAAATATTTAAGAGTGCTCGTATCTGGTGTTCTGTTTCAGGCTTAAAACAAATTTTCTTTTAAAATGTTTATGAGATTGCTCTTGGTATCAGATGACCTGGTAAATATAACCCATAGTTTTAAAATAATATTTAGGAAGGCACTGAAAGAAATGACTAAAGGAAACAGGATTGTAAATATGTCAGCCCAAAGCTGAAAGACTTTCAAGTCTCACCCACAACAAGATGAATTGATGCTAAATCTCAAAATGATATCGTTCTCTCTCTCTCTGTCATGTGGTAAAAAAGTACAGAATGTAAAATGTTCAAACATCCTGGAAATGTTCTGTGTTGTAAGAATTGCAGTACATGCTTAAAGACAACCAGCTTGTGGCAGATTCCCTCATTCCCACTGAAATTATCATTATCTTTAGAACACCTTGGCCTATTACTGGTGTTCTGTGACAAGCAATGCTTCTGGTACAATTTTTACAATATTTTAAAGACAGGGATTTAAGGAGAGCTGGGGATCCAGAATGGTTTGAGGGTGGAGTAGAGTTTATCTTGAGTTAAAGTTTTTGGGGTAAAGCTAGTGGCAGAGCTTTAAAATATGGAGTTTTAAAGTTTATTCTAGTCATTGCCTAGTGCAGTTAAAAGGTGTTAACAAAATGAGTGTGTGATATCTGTGCCTAGGAGCATGATCCGAGCCTTTCTGAGCAGTTGCTGAAGGAGAAGAGATGGCAGGAATGGCTAGATTTGAAAGCAGTTATCCTTTTTTTTTTTTCCCCAAGGAGACATGCATCACCTCCAGTGCAGTAGGAGCGTACTGTGGTTATGCTGTCACTCAAACTCAGGGGTGAAGTTGTTGTAGGCTTCCTTTTCCCTGAACAGGCCTCGAGGAAAGTGTAGGAAATGCTGAGAAAAATAATTACAAGCAGGATAATTGCTCCCTTAGATAGTCCTGTAGGCTTTGTTTCACCTCCAGCCCTTGTGATGAACTTGTTGAGGGGTCGAAATGTCCAGTAAAATTCCAACTCTGAGCCACGGCATGGGACCACTGGAAAGCCATCCCAGAACTGATGGGTAGCACTGGAATTCGGTTTTTACCCATTTTTCCTACTTTTATGTTGCAAACTATGTGTAACAAGAAGCTCAAGTTGCTCTTAGGTACTCCAGGAATACTCCTGTGTCAACGGCTACATCTATTTATTCATTCTTTACTTACTTGTGTTTAAATGGAAAGAAAATATAATGTGTTAGTATGTGAGGAGAATTTTTCTTTATGTGAATGCATTTGGAACAGTTTCTAGCCACTCATTCTGGGCCCTGTGACCTGATCCATTTGTACACAACTCCTCTGTATTTATTTTGGACACAGCATGGCTGTGAAACATCCTGCAGGCTGCACACAACCATGACATCATCTAATACTTCATTTTGGGTCAGATGCTGGGTCCCCTCTGGAGCCAGGGCAGGTTGAATGCAATTCACTGTAGGACTGTCCAGCATTTAGTGCTGCAGGGCTGGTCCCAGGGCAGCACTAGTGAGGATCTGAATGTTCCATCTCCTCCCCTGATCTGGCAGCAACAGAGCTGCAGCCCTTATCTAGTCCAAGCCATGACACATGCTTTGCTAGGCGATAGAGAATCCCACTTCATTTGTGCATAACTGAGGACAGGGGATATTAAATGTGAAGGAATCGATTCTGTTACCAGCTGTGAAAATATGTCAGGACTAAAACTAAAGGAGTGGATTTTTTAGACATGGGACTGAGTCTATGTGAGGTATTGATGGGGCAATTAACCTCCATGATGGGTGGGTATTATTTTCTTAAAGTATATGAGCAAAATGTGCAATGTTGAGTAAAATTCAGACTGAGTCACAGCATGGACTGTGTGGAAAGATCCTAGAGCTGATGGGTAGCAGTGTAATTTCTGTAGAAAGTAACAAAACTTAAGGACTCTAAGAAGGACATAGAACTTTTCTGGACAAGTTATATCAACACTCTTTTATACTCTCCTTTGTTGTCCTGGACACCTTTACCACACTCCTTTGCTACTGGTATTCTGCACAGAGGCTGTGGTTTGGAAGTGGGAGCACAAAATATAAACACTCAAGTCAGGAAGGGGGGGTCCCTACTGCTCTGGATTCACCAGTGTGGAAAGAGGAAAAGATGATGGGTTAATTGGGTTCAAATACCTAAGGGCAGAATAATTGATGCAAGCTGTAAAGATATCTGAGAAGATGCCTCAGAACCCTCCTGACCTATCACATATCTACTGACATATCACAACACCCTGCTACTGATGGGGGAAGCACTTAAGAGAACGTGCAGATCTGAGAAGATTCAAAAATCAGAGTTTCTTGTGAAATATATTTCTAATTAGCCAGCTAAAACAGGAAGAAAGTTAGATTTAACTCTGTGTTTTTCAGGATTTATTTGGTTTTTTTTTTTTAAAAATCAATATATTCAGAGCTGGTCAATTAATTTCTATGTGTGTATATATGTAAATTAACATTCAGTTATGATTAATTTGCTGCACGTGAGGAGTATATTTCCTCTGAAATAGATTTCTTTGGAAAAATAGTATTAATGTGATGGCAACGAGCTGTGAGATGGAATAAAGTTGACTCCATCTGTATCATTACATGTTGAGGAGAGTATCCAACACCACAGTGTTAAACAGAATCATTCCCAGGCATTCATTAGCAGCATAACATCTGTGACTGTAGCTGCTGTC
The DNA here is from genome assembly GCA_013398115.1 of Falcunculus frontatus. Classification (NCBI taxonomy): domain Eukaryota; kingdom Metazoa; phylum Chordata; class Aves; order Passeriformes; genus Falcunculus; species Falcunculus frontatus. The sequence continues at coordinate 127,360 of VZRV01005508.1, forward strand.
AAAGCCAAAGTAAATTAAAAATGTGAGACTCTAGATGCTGTGGTTAAGATTTTAAACAAGTTTTGCTGTAATTGTCGGTGATGAGTTTCACCATACTCTGGGTTCAATAAATGCACATGACATATTTTTAGAGTATTCGTCTGCTTCCACCTTGCTTTGCTTCGTCTGGAGAAAGTGGCTTCATGCTAACAGCAGCAGGGTACCTTTGTCAGTCTCTCTTTCTCATTCACACCAAAAAACAGAGTTAAAAGGATGTTCACAACCTGTGATTTCCAGGACAGGCTCGCTAGGATCTTATTTGGTAGCTGTGTGTGAGGGTAAAAAGAAGGCCTGGCATAAACCTTGGCCAATAGCTCTGATTGTAATATTCCAACACAACAGCAAAAAAAACCCCCAAAACAACAACGACAAAACAAAACCAAAAAAAAGGAGAAAAATAAACAAATTACTGTCCTAACTTAGCTACAAAATAAAAAAAAAAAGAGTAGAAACCAAACCCAAACTCTGTTTGCTCACATCTGCATCTCGTGGTTTGGATCCAGAGTGAAAGCAAAAGTGTAGAAGTGTTGAAATGTCATTTGAGCAGCTGTCAGTCAGGAGGAGGAGGGTTTGTTTCCAGTACATCTGGGTCCTTGGGCCAACCCCAAAACATTCTGTTCCTCTCTGCTGGTCTGGCTCAGGGTGTCACAGCTGGCAGCTCTGCTGGGTCCCTGCTGCACCACAGGAGCACTGCTCAGCAGCGTTTGGAGCTGTGGCAGATGCAAAAGGGACATCATTTGGGAAATCAACTTCTGAGCTTCAGCCGTTTCCATTCTGGTTCCATTTATTATGTTCTGCTGTGGCAGGCAAAGCAGCAAAGAGTTCTTTGGGGTTTTGTTTTTGAAAAAAGACACAAAAAGGTGGCACATCTTTCAGAAAGGGGGTGGGCATAGACTGAGTTTCCCCCACAACCTGCAGCTGAACGAACCTGGCAGGTGCTGCTCTGAAGAGATTTGGGATGCAGTGGTTGAGTCTGGTCCTCACAAAATGAACCAACACATACAAATCAAGCAGTTTGAGCACATGTAAATGTTGAGGTACGAACCAGAGCTACACTGAATGCAGTAAAAGTATCTTTTCCAGCTCAGCTTCTGACCTGCATGACACAGCTGGCAGGGATAAGAGAGCTGGCACTGTGAACTACTGCTGCAGATTTTAATGTGGAACATCTACTTGTGTTCCTTTTTGGCCAGTTTTACATCCTAAATGCAACAGAAGAGTTGTGAAATTGAGTTAAATGAAGCAGATACTGCAGTAGACCGAAAAAAGTGAGTTTCAGAAAAATTACCATCCTATGTTACAAATATGGAAGCCTTTTTTAACTTTTCTGTAGCCAAACATACGCTGCCATCAATATGGTGAAAGGTAGAGAAAAGAATGTAATGAGTGCCAAAACCCTGTCTTGTGAACAGCTTTAATTATCAGTTTGAGCCTACGGTGGAGCAATGAAAATCCAGACTATTTGCATTATTTGCTGTTTCCACTCATCATAGTATTTCTTCTCCATAGCCTTTCTCAGGTTTGAGTTTTTAATCTCCCCTTGTTTGGGGTTTGAATGCTCGAACGATGTTTTTTTTAACATATAAAATAACTGTTTTCTTTAAATACTAGCAATGCTGTGTTCTGACTTTTTTAGTATATACGGAGATAGCTAAATTCAAGTTGACTGAAGGATTCTGTTTCCCAGAAGAAAAAAATCACCTACTTTCTGTTAAAATCAGTGCATTTATTAAAAAGAAATTAAAAAATAACAAAACCCCAAACCAAATCACTTCATTCTCTTATATTAGTGATGGTGGCCATGAATTAAAAACACACTTCCTTGTACAGCAGCTGAGGGGAGTTCACTTAGAAAAGTTTCTAAGCCTTGCTGAGTTCTGAAATAACGTTTTCAATTCTTAATATAATTATATTTGGGCATTTATGAGAAATACTGCCAGCATTAATTACTGGAGAGTGTCTTTCAGAAAGGAAACTTTAGAAACTTTGAAATTTCCCAGTACTCTATTGAAGTATTACATAAGACTTTGCTTTGTTTTGTTTCTTATCCTTCTAAAAAGATGAAAGTCATGCTGAGCTTGGGATCCAAATATAACAAATGTACTCAGATCAATAAACAAAATACAGTTATTACATCCAGGAAATAAGAATTTTTACCCATCAGGGTGTGTATTTTGAATTGTTTGTGTATTAATTTGCTTTCAGTGATGAGCATTTCAAATTACAATTTGACCACATAGGATTAATATAAATTGAAACTCCATTATTTTTGGTTTTTTATTTTGGTCTTTTTTTTTAACTTCAGTAACATCCTGTGCTTGTGCCTGTCACCCTTCCTGTGTAACACTTCAGAGTTCCAGGGTTTAGATATCCATGTGGGTGGTGCAAGCAGAAGAAAATTTGTGGTTTCAGTTTAGTGATTGATGTGAACTTCTGTACACCCAGATAGGATCAGTATTTAACAACTCTGATGTGTGATTCTGATTACATTTAAACCAAGTTAAACTCCAGTAATTCCACAAAATCAGAGAACTGCTGGGGTTGGAAGAGACCTCTGGAGATCATCTGATCCAACCTCCCTGCCAAGGCAGGGTCTCTGATAATAAAAAAATTCTTAGAATTATTAATCTCATAAGACTCTTAGAATGAAATGATGGTCCCGCTGAATTTAGTGGCAAAACTGTGAGTGAAACCAAAAGTTGAAAGAAAAAAAACCTCCCTAACTGGAAACATTTGAAATTTGGTTGCAGCCTGAATGTGCTCCAGGAAAATCCCACAGCGCTGCCTGTGGTGTCTTGTGCTTAACCAAGTGTCTGGGAACTCTGGGATCATCAGCCTCCTTTCCAAGAGCTGTGTCAGAGCTCCATGGCAGGTGGAGCTGGGTCTCCCAGGGCTTTTTGGGGCTGAGGATGGGCACCCTGGAGCACCTGGATTGCTGTGGCCTTGGAAAAGCCGGGGAATGACTGCAGGACTGGGTATCCCACAAGTGCTGAGAGAAAACCCCAGCAGCGTTCCACAAATGGGTACAAAACTTCAGAGAAACACCTCCCAAATGTTTGGACTTTAAAAAGGAAGTCAGGGTTATTAAATATATTCCTGTTTCACTCAAAGAAAAGGTTACTTTTTCAGGTTGGGCATCCCTTAGTGGAGAGGGTTTTTAAACATGGGAATGGACTGTCCAGGGTGGAGTCACCCTCTCTGGAGGTGTTGAGGAAATGACTGGATGTGGCACTCAGGGCTTTGGTAGGGATTGGTCAGGGGTTGGACTTGATGCTCTTGGAGGTCTTGATGCCTCCTCCAGCCACCTAGAAACAGAGACTAGACAAGAGGAAGGGAATAAAGACAGGTATTTATTTGAAGGGCCTTCAAGGTACACCCTGGGGGAGCCAGAGGCTGCTTCCAAAAATTGGACCCCAAGATGGACGACAGGTCACGAGTTCTTCACACTTTTATAGGTTTGGACCATTTGCATATCAGGGTTAATTCTCCAATTAAAGCCCCAGTTTTAGCGATGTAACGCCCCTCAGCTTGCCCCCCTTACAATCTTTAGATTACACATTTTGGGCCTAAAAACAGCCTGGCTGTCCTTGAAGGCAAAGCCTGGAGAGGCTTTGTTATGTCTACCCAGTATGAGAGAACAGGAATTACAGGCCACAAGGAACTTCAGAGTTACACTCTAAGCAGTACAGAATTTGAAAATAGAAAAGTTAAAACCTAAGGCATCAGTCTTTTCCACCCAAAATGATCCTGTTGTAAAGGCTGCAAAAATCTCAACCAAAGGGCCCTGATGATCTTACAATGATCAAAGCAGAGCTTGTTAAACACCAATATCTTCCACAGTTTAAGGAAAGGCAGCTCCTGGTTTGTTCGTCTTCTAGGTTTAAAAAAATTCCTCGTTTTATTTTTTCTACTGTGAAGACAATTGTGATGATCCAAAATTTTTTGCAGGGTGCGTGATTGGAGTTCAGACACTGGAGTCTAGTTTTGAGGAAGGATTTCAGTTTTAGTTTGGACCAGTCATTGAGAAGGCAAAAAATCTGCTGTTTAGTTTGGCTGGATTGCCCTCAGAGCTTTGTCACACAGTTTAAGCCCAGGACATTGCATAAAAACTGATTAGAAAAAGTCTTTTGTATTTTCTTCTGTATGGAACCATCACTGTTGGGTGATGGTTCCCTCTCGGTTCTAAAAATGGTTATAATAGAAGTAAAAATGTTTCTCACACAGCATCACACATCTCATATTCTCTGTAGTTTAACTGCTTTTGATACGGTTCAAGATCTTTTTCATATTGATTCTTGCAGATTAATGCCCCAAGCAGCCTTTACTTTTGCAACTTTTAAAGGCTTTCTCCTGTAAATAGAACAAAAATGCTCATGGTAGAATTTCCAGTGAAGAGCAAAGGCAGATTGGAAATGTTTTGATTCATTCTTCTATTAGCACATTGTGGAAAGTGATACCTTCCTTTAAAAGTTCAATTGAAGTAGAACTTTTTTTCTTTCCTCCTTCTCTTCTCCCCTTCTTTTTCTGAAAACTGCATAATTCATCCAAGTTCAGTTGCTAAGGAAGCACTTGAGATTTTGTGAAAGTCTGCTCTGGTGAGCTGTGACATTGCCCAGGAAAAAAAAAAGACAGTTATTAGTATAAAATAATTTTTTTCTTGCACTCATTTAAACAAAAAAGAGGGTGTTTTCCTCAGCAGGGTAAAAAAGTTCATTTCTTACTCAAATAAGACTTTTATTTCTCACTCATAATGGGTGACAATAGTCAAAGAAGCCAAGAAAATAAAAAGTCTCGAACACTGAACTTGGAAGACAACTTGGGACTGGGGTCAGTGCCACAAATATTACTGAGAAATGCAGTGTACTAAATACCTTTTGTGTTGAGTAAAAGAGCTCCTGCATTTTTAAAAAGGTATTAAAATACGCAAAATCATGCATTGCTTGTACCAGTAGAGCATTAAAGACGCATGAAAATTGTCTACACTCTTTGCAGGTGCTTTGAGGCACTGTTGTGATATTCCTCTTAGGGTACCAGTGGGTGCTCTGCCTTTTTTTTTTCATTTTTTCTCTTGAATTTATAAATATCAGATTATATAAATAAAAATTTTCAAGGGAATCCAGAGTGTTTTGGGGAAATCTAAACTAAACATTTCCTTACTGTTTAATCCAGAAGAAATTTTTTACATCATTCATTCATTGAGCATCTGAAAAAGACTGGAACCATTTCCCTCAGGCTTCTTTAATTCTGGTACATTTTGTTGCACAAACCCTCAATGTGAGTTTTCTAGAGAAGTAGTGCACCAAATATAGAGACTGTACTCATAATTAACCTCATTAAAACAGAGGTTTATCAGTTTCAAATATTCACCTGTTTCATCAACATCTAGGTGAATAAAATGGGCAACCTGGAAACCTCAATGTATCATTAGATTTTAACGTGTATCTTTTTTTTTCTCCCCCTAAAAATTTCTAGATTTTAACACAATTTTTGTTTCAGAGTTCCATTTACATTGTCTCTCTGAGACTTTAATTTCTCTTTTTTTGCTGGTCTGAAGTCAAAATTCTTGTAGTTTTTCTCACAGATGAAAGCATTTAGACTTAAATGATGTTAGCTGAGACCCTAAGAAATACTAGAAATTGTTTTTCCATTTATTTCTGTACATGTTGCATGTGGGAACCAATTCTTTGCCAATAAAAGTGTGTTTATAACATAAATACGGGAAGAACCTGATTTCTGTGCAGATGAGTTACATGCATTTTAAAAATATAAAATATACGTGATCTTGAGGGGTCTCTTTTTATAATGCATTTCTCTATAAATTTGCTGTTATGAATTTATGAATTACGGACATAATTCACAAAAGCACAGGAAGATAAGAAAATAAAAAATGTGGCCATTTAAAAATGGAATTTTTCATGGTGCTTAAGATGCTTCTAAAAGTTTGTAAACTGTAACAATTTTTACTAGAGCCACTGGCTAGTTTGAAATTTAGAATCACTGATCACCCTCAGCTGGAAGGGACCCACAAGGATCATGAAGTTTGAAGTACTCTTTTTCATGTTGTATAATGTATATTAAATAATTGATCCTTAAGCTTCCCTCAAGTTTATCATCCTAGTTACTGTTTTTAGAAGTAAGAAATTTTTGAGTCTTAATAAAAAGCTTCCAGTAGAGAGCCGTGTGTGGAGAAAAAGGAGATATCTCAAAACCCAGGGAAGACAGAAAACAAGAGAACAGTTAGTAATATAATGAAAACTTGGAATAGTCTTGGAGTCTTTGTGGAGGTTGTTAAGTAGCAGACAAACTGTCCTTACCAAAGTTCTTGAATGTGCTTTACTCTCCTTTCATCTGGAGAAAAGCTGGAAGTTGCAACAGAAATGTCCTTAAGACTGACTCATTAGGGCTTTATGAGTCAAAGGTAACAAACAGGATGCTGCTAGAATTGGACAATATTTAACCTCGAAGTGTTTGGATTTGGTTTGGGTTTTTTTAAAAAACCCTACGATTTTCTTCCCTTATTCCTTTCTAAGAAGAGAGTGACACATTAAATAAAAAAGAGATAATGATTCCCATAAAATCAGGGGGTTTTCCTGTTATGCTGAGAAGTTATTTGAAAATTTTGTAACGGAATGAAAATCAGACAGTTTTGGGAGACAGGGCCACAGGTTATTCTGAGCAGTCAGGATCATTACTACCTAACAGTTCTGTGAGATTTTGAGATTATTTTGGAGTTCTTAATTTCACTGGTAACAAAAATAATCCCCCTCAAAGTTGTTCAGATTCACTCCATTAAGAAGGCTTCACCTTGCACTCGTAACAGAGATGGGGGATTGGAGCTCTTTGAGCTGGAGGTAGGAGGTAGCAGAATTGACAAATTAAGTGTTCACATTTTGAAATGTATATTAAACCCAATAATTAGAACTTTATGCGTCCAGAAATTCATTAGTTTTTGCAGGTAGAATTAATTTTGAGTGAATTAAAACCAAGGGGGAAAGTTTTTCCTCCTATGGCAAAATGATTGAAAACCAGATGTCAGTCTCCAATCTGATTTCACTTCTACAAGCATAACTCTATTCTGGAAAGAAATCAGATTCTGACCCAAACTCCAATAGTTTGCAATCATTCTCTAAGTTACAGCTGATACCCCAAACCTATAGACACCTAAATACTGATCTCAGCTGCCTTTGGGATGCTCGTATTTTTATGGATGTTTCAGCCTCTGACAGAAAGGGAAGCAAATAATTTATCTGGACTTCGAGGTCACATGTAGGGCACAATTTCCTTCTACTGCAGTGGATCAGTGTACAAATCAGAAAAATGTGAACAGAGCAGGGGGAGAAGATTCTGTACTGTTTCTGCTCTGAGATGTGTGAGTGCAGCTCTTTTAAACCTCAGGAAATTGTGTCGGGTGAGGAGGAGGGGGGAGCGAGAGTGGCTTTATCTGTTTTCACTGGTAAACTGCAGAAATGCTTTCCAGAGGTCAGAGACTGAAAAACAACTTTTGGTCACATATGAATGCTTAAAACCAGCAAAAGAATTTAGTGAGGCCAAACCTGCAAATTTCAACTTAAATTTTAAATGGTAATATGGCAACAAAAGTATCCCAAGAATCCCTGATGCCTTAAGTGACAACCTTTTAGAATGGAATGTAGTCTTTCAACAGTTTATAACCTCTTACTAAGATTTGGGGTTGTCAGGCATTGCCAAACCATTATCTTGAAACAGGACAACCTACAGCCTGTTAAATATTTCAGTATGGCCTCATGTGAGGTTTTGCTTCTAGCAATAAATGTGCATGAGTTGGCTACAAAATTTACAACTAACCTTAGATCCTGAAACCTACACCTTGCCTAAAAATACTTGGGTTTGATTTTTTTTTTTCATTTCTTTCCTAGTTCCTATTCATAAATAAATATATATATTTTCAGAATGGTGACTGAAAAGTGTTTTAACTTAATCCAGTGTCATATGCAGAAAAAGCTTAAAGGACAGTAATATTAATAAGTATTTCCATGTAAAAACAATTTGCTTTTGTGGGTACATTTTTCTTTTTTTTTTTTTACATTATCTTAAATTTATTTTTCGTTTTCCATATCTAATGATCCAACTTGTGCTTATTTTTATAATATGTGACAGAAATTTGATGTGCTGTTTATAAATATATGAAGGAGATGGGCATCCATGTACGTCAGAGTGTAGGATTTGGGTCATCATTGAGTCTGAGGGGAAATTGATTGGCAACAGCTACTGGGAAATGTTTAATTAGCAAAAAATTAGAGTGGGACATGAGGCTATGTGGAGAGAATGCTTTTCTTCATTTTTTAAATGAAAAGTATCAGCAAGTGTTCTGAAAATCATTAAATTGCAGCACAAGAAGGGATATCAAGATGTCTTCTGGACCACCCATTGCCTTGAGCACAGGTGGCATTAAGAGGTATTTAGTTCATATTTAAAGATATTCTGTGACTAAAACTTTACAGCCTGTCCAGGGAATCTGTTTGATTCCTTCATAATAATCACTGTGAAAATGCTGGTATTTTACATTTCCTTCCCTTGGGTCTGTATCTAGTATATCTTTCTACAATTTGTCTCCCCAAATCCTAATTCCTTTAGACATGGAGGGTGTCTTATTCTCCTTCTTCTTGCAATGTCACTTTACATATTTGAAAACCAATTGTTATCACCCTCTTCATCATTCACTCTTTTCTCCTGCCCGTTGTTCCTCTTCCTCTTTTCATGCCGATGTATTTTTTTATTCTGTACTCGGTTTTGCACAGAAATACACAGACTTTTCCATCACCAATGATGAGAAACTTAACTTATATTCCATTTCTTCTTGTAACTTCTTTACAGGCCACCCTGTACATGGTTTTTTACCTATTTGGTAACCAGGAAAGCAATAAAAGAACAATTTTGCCGATACCCACCCCTTGATCTGGGAATAATTGTTGTCTTTAATTGCAGATAAGTAATTGTAAATATGTGTTTGGCAGAGTGGTCTGCTCTCTTAGAACCCAAAGAACAAGATGTTCTCACCATTTCTAAAGCAAAACCCAGGGACAGGCCTGTGTTGGTTCAGCTCCATCTCTGATCCAAAGGCTGGAGAGGGAGGGCCATGGGTGGGTCAGGTGCTGGAATGTGCACAGGAACTCCAGTGTGCTCATTCATTTAAAAGTGTGACTTCCCAAATATCCATCCCATTTCCAGAGACAGAGCCAGAACACTTAAAATCCAGGAACAAAGCTGAGTGAAAACACTGTGTACACAGGTCTTTCCTCCTACTTATTTTTCCTCCCTACAGCAAAACCACTCCTGATGTGGCCTGGCCTCCACCATGGTTTCTCCCACTTTCCTTTTTCCAGCCCTTGTTTAGACTTGGGCCAGTCCTTTCACTTCCACGTGTGTTTAATAGAGTCCCAACCACCTTCCTGCCCTCTCTGTAGTTTTCTTTTCTACTTAATTGTGCTTTAAAAGAACTTCTCTTGTTTTACTTTCAGTCCAAAATGTAACCGAACCCAAGAGGGCCACCTACACAGTTTATAGGGTATGTATATATGTGTGTAGGGTGTACAGAATTTAACTTTTGGCACTGACCTGCATGGATTTCATCTGAAGTGGGATTCACTTAAAGGGAATTGGGGGAACAGGAAACTGGGAGAGCTGTGGTTTCCAGTGCCTCACTGCAACAGCAGTGACAGATTTTGTGTCATTTATTTCTTGCAATGAAGAACTCTTCTTGATAAAAAACCTCTCACTTCTAGGGAAGAGGGGTATGTAATGTGTGATTCACCTCGAGACCTTTCCTCAAGACTTACATGTGGGGAAAATGAGAAATTTAACTACCACTGATCCTTCTGTGGATATACACAAACACCTTCTGTGTCGCCTGAGGTTTGCATTGTGTCCTTTCGATGCTAAATTTTCCTGACTTCAGGGCCTTCTGCCTAGTAACAAAAGTGGAGATGGGCTTCCACCATGTATCTGTGGCCCAGTGGTACCAAAAAGATGTGTCTGGAGTTCTCTTCCTTTCCCTCTGGACCAGTTTTTCCAGAAATCATCTCACAGTTTCCTTTGGCATCCCTCTGCTGCACAGCATTTGGGCCTGACTGCCAAATTTACTCCACTTTTGGAGCCTTTCACATGCAGTTACTCTTGGGAAACTCCAATTAAACAATTGGCATTTAATTTTCTTGGCAATCATAGGCTCTATAATCTTAGACAGACTTCACTACTTTATTGAAGGTCAAGTGCAGTGTGCTTCTCTTTCTTTTTGTCCCAGTATGTAATTTCTGTACTAGATAGGGGGAAAGTGCCACCCAAGCTGTCATATGTCACTTCCTTCTGTTAGGTTTGAACTCATTTCGGCCCCTGATGTGCCCAATCAAAAGCCATGAAGGTGCAGCAGAATATTTTATCCTGTCTCAGTGGTTATCTCGAGTCCAGCATTTCTGTCTATGCAGACAGCGTTTTCCTCCCTTCCAATCTACTCCCTCAAAATGAAATAATGGGCAAGCCCACAATTATATGTGCTTCCTATTCCAGTAAAGAGGAAGGAAGCCTCCAAATCAGATGGACGTCACTTGGGCTGCAACTTCTCTGGAATAAATGTGTATTTAGAGCAGGAAAATATCTCCTTTTGCCAAAACACGGATAGGAACTGGTCTTCCTCTCTTTAATGGGCAATTGAAAGGTCAAGAGCCTGGATGTAGACAAACGGTGACTTTATGCCTGATGATTACTTTGTTGATTTGAAATGTAATCCAGGAAGTCACTGAAAGCTGCCTGCAAGCTGATTATTGCCATTTCATTGCCCTCTCTCAACGAAAATCAACAACGTGCAAATATATTCTCCTGGAAAATAAGAGTTATAATGGGAAAGTTCTCAAAAACAATTTTCCTACACCATCCCAGCACATAAATTTTTTTCCTTTCCATACAGCATTATATATAAATTTATAAAACTTTACAGTAAATGTCAATTTTTTTAAAGCCATTATTTTTGGATAATACTCATGCAAATTTAAGAAAAATAGTAGCTGAAGGGATCACAATAATTAGAATATTTTAAAAAATAAATGGTCTAAAGCATTTTCTTGGGAGAATATATTTGTAAAAGATGATAATATATTCAGTGTTTAAATGCATTTTACTTTAATGTGAGAGAAAGATAATATGGTATCAAGCTCTGTCCAGACATCATCTCTCTCTATTCAGTCTCTAGGCTGTATTAAGCTTTTGTGGGAGTTGGCCCCATCATTTTCATTGCTGCTGCACAGAACAGCACCATAGAAATTCTTCTAGACTTATCACTTCTGCATTTTTCACATCAGCGCCACTTCTGTGCCCACTTGCCCCTGGCTGGCACCAGGTTTCCAAAATGAGCAACAAAATTCCAACAGTAAACTTTGTGCTTGGTAGGATGATAAAACACGTGAAGTGTGCATGGAACTCATCTGCATCCTTGGTCTTTCCACCCAAATTAAAAGCCAGGCATTCAATTATTTTGTGATTCATGTGATAATTCCACATTATCACTTCTTTCACATGGCAAGCTTGGGAAAAGCTGTCATGTGCACACCACTGTTCATTCTCCCTCATCCCCCGAAATTAGCTCTGTATTTCAAGCTCCAATTCAGCACAGATTAATTTTTGTTTAAAATACAATCCCTACTCTTAGAGAGCGGAGAACCTAAGAAACTTCCCCGTTTTGTGTCTGTTTGATTAGCTCATAATAGGTTTTAGTAATTATCAGATGTGTGGGTTAGGTGTGTTTATCAAGTCTCCTCAGTTTATTTTTGAGAGGATTAAAAAAAAATTAGGTCATACAGATTTGAGACCTCCCACCTTCACTTTGAGTTTACAGAGTTCTTCAGTTAAATCTGATATTGAGCCTAAGTGATAAACAATGTGATAAACAAGTGATAAAGCTTGGCTCAGTGGGACATGGTGCTGTACTCCAAAAAACTGAGTTTTTCTGCAGGGAAGGGAGCAAAGGAGAGATAAAGTTCTTTTGTAGCTGTGAACTCAAGGTAGCTGTGTCCCTTTCTGCTCCTGCATGATTTGATGGGAAATAGGAATTAGGAACACAGAGAAGAAAGCCCTATACAATATCCTTCTCCCTAGAAACTCAGGAGGCTGGAATTCCGTAAGCTCTTGCTCTCTCTATAAAACAAATGCCAGCATGCTCCAAATTTCCCTGTAGTGGAGCTCTCAGGGTTCATATTTTGGCTGATCATGAAAGGCCAGCGTTTCTCAGAAAGAAAAGCGAGTTAATAAATCCACAGCCCACATTTATCTTCCCGAGCATTTCACAGCCTCTCAAATTGCTTGTCTCCCTCTCTGCATGGATTAAACACTGGGAACCAGCACGGGCCAAAGGACTGGGGCTGGCGCAGTGCCCTGGCCTCTCCTCTGAAAGGCAGCTCTGTCTGGAGGGCAGAGGGCAATGTAGCACAAGCAGAAGAGTGGTTTTAACAACTGGGCAATGTTTTCCTGCTCTTTCTCTCTCTGCAGTCAGCACTCACAGTCTGGGGGGTGTGTGAAACACAGACTGCAATTATAGCTGGGCACTATTTCCCACGATTTGGGGCTGCAGGAGCATCCATCACTTTGCATGCTTGTTTGGCACTGATGAGCTGTTAATCAAAGGTGAGCTGTTAGCGCTGCTGCTTTCCGGCGATCCTGACATTAGAAACATCTGCTCGTGCTCTTAGCACCTGTGCACTCACAGTTACCCAGAGCCTGCTGGGTGTCCACACAGGGAGATTTATGGGGCTGGGTACAGCGTTCTCAGGGCTTCCTCTGGCTGTGACTGGTGGCCCACAGGGAGCACCATGGTTCTGGGACCTTGTCTGCACATGGACACCCCAGCTGGAGGTCCCAAAGTGACTTCTCTCCTGTGTTTGCTATCCCTTTGGTGCTGTTGGTGCTGTGGAGTATCCCTGGTTTTATTTATTTGATGGTATTTGCTCAAAACCTGGTTTTGCATCCATAATTGGTGTAAAAGTCCTTCTGGACTTTTTTTTTTAAATTAACAAACAACGGATTTTAGTTGGAATTAACACACTCAATGAGCATAAGAACTGGATGTGTTGTAGCCCTTCTAATTTCAACACCCATCAATTATTAATCACTTGCTTTTGTGGCTATAATTTCTAAGGAATGATAAGATTTATTACATTTTGTTGTACAAATGGCTATTAATCCTACTTACTCCTGCAAAGTGTTTTGGTTGTTCATATTTCATATTTTATTTAATTACGATCTGCCACTAAGGAAACAATGCTTGAGAGGTATTAATATGAAACTGGACTGTATAACTACAAACTCCTGAAAACAGCTGTGAAAGAAATCCACCTGATGCTGGGGGTTTCTGAGCATTTTTTTTTTCTTAGCTTTTCCTGTAAAGTTTGTATGACTCGCTCCTTCTAAGCAAGTAACATTCTGATTTAGAACCAGAAACCCAATCTGTCTCTTCTAGCAAAATTACGAAACCCAGGAGAGGAAATCAAGTCAAGACTTGGAAAACTCTCTAAATAATAGTTCAGTAAGATGTCACTGGACACTAATACACCTCAGGCATCGAAAGTGAGATTAAATTCCTCTCTGAAACAAATTATTGTATTTAGTTACTCTTCAGTTTTCCAGCTGAGCTAAACTAATTTTTTACAGCCCAGAATTAATATTCCTGAGCATCTTCACCCAAGGGCTGAAGGGCCATTGAAACAGGGAATTATCTGTCTCAATCAGTCTGGGCTTAAATGGAGAGTTTGTTGTGACTCTGTTGCCCCTGGAAGGGGAGAGGACTTCCAGGAGCTGTGTGACCCTGCCTCGAGATAAATCCTGTTCCTAGGAAGCAATACCTGCCTTTCCTGCTCAGTTTGAGGAGAGATCCTGTCCCTGGGCAGAAGTCTTTCACAAGCAGCAGAGCACAGTAGGTTTGATGGTACCACCCAAAGGCTGAGGTAAAAAAACATGGAGAGTTCAACTGGTTAAAAACAACCCAAGTTTATCCCAACAAAGTGTTCTTATCTAATGAGAGTGGCTACATCCAGTGGGAATAGTCCCTGTCACCACCTAAATGCACAGCTCTGCTCAGAAATGCAGTGATTTTTATCAACAAAGCAAACTGTGCAGCCCTCTTCCAGTTCCCAGGCAGGTAACAGACACTCCCAAATTTGCTGGCCATTGTGAGCAGTGGGAAGAGAGGATGTGGGAGAAGGGGAGATGAATCTGTGAGATTTAGGAATGTAGGGCTGCTTTAGGAAGTTAGTGCAGACAGAAAAACTCTATTCTTCACATTTCAGCATAGTCTGGTGAGTATTTATGCACTGGAAAACCATGCAAAAAGGCTTCCTGGAGGTCAGATCTGTGTTTTAGTGGACTCAGATGGCTGGAGTTTTGGACAAGAGAGGGTTTGTACACCCCAGTTGCAGCACAGCTCTGTCAGAGAGCAGCTTTCCATCCATGGGATAGCTCTCTGCTGTGGGGAGCAGCAAGGCCAGGCCTGGAGAAATCTCTTCCCCAGCTTTGATAAACTTGAAGGGAAACAGATCACCTTCTTTCCTGAGATTAGAAGTTCACTGTTCTAGAATTTTTAATAGTGAAGATATTTGAAACCCTTACATGCCAATGCTTCCATGCTGAAGATCATTGGCTGAGACAACCCAGCCCTGAATCTCTTAACTTCAGAATTTTTCCTTTAGTCTTTCCTAGGTTTTAGGCTGCAAATATAAAAACTGTATTTTTTATCTAGATAGAGATGATATTATAATTATAAAGCTTATCTATAATATGTGTAAGTTCAAGGAGTATTTGGATGACCTTCTCTAATGATGGTTGGGCTTTGGGCAGTTCTCTGAGGAGCAGAGATTTGGACTTAATTATTATGGATCCTTTCCAACTGGAGATATTCTGTAATTCCAAGTGATCAGCATCAATCCCCTTCCCCCAGTGCCGTATGGAAATGCAACTGTATATTAAAATAGGGTTAATGTACTTGAAATATGAGAGAAGGCTAAATAAAATACATTAATACATAATTAACATGATTGTTAAGTGTCTGGTGAATTGTTTTTCACCCTCAAAATCCCCTTATTGGGTTGAAAACCTAATAGGACATATTTGCATCAAATTTGGGATGTGAGAGAATAGTTGCTCTGTTTCCCAGTGTTCCAGAATTTTATTTGCTTTTCTTTTTTCTTTTTTTCTTTATGATAATGGGCTTTTTTTTTTTTCAGTAGAAGGCTCTGGAAAAGAGGTCCCAGTCTTGTAGGGAGCTGAGAAAGCAGCTCAGCTGCTGTCACTGGGTGAGGAAACAGTGCACAGGTGCTGGGAGTGGTTTTCAGCTGGCAATTTGGGAGCAAACAGCCACTCTCTGAAGGAATAAAGAGCATTTGGGATTTTGTTTGTTTGTTTGTTTGTTTTTAAATTCTTATTTCTCTTACTTCCAGAAGTGACAGTACAGAACAGGCTGCCCATGAAGGGATCTTTTGTCAAGGATTTGTAGTTGTCCTCCCATTTCCCCTCTCTATTTTTGAGCACTCACTGGCTCCTTCAAGCACCTATTAAATATTGGAAAAGTGAAGGCAGGGGGCAACTCTGAGATACAAGTGTGGCTGGTACTTAACTGCTTTTCCTTGAAATGAAATCACTGGAATTAAAGAAAACATCAGCACAGCCAACATTAACATCCTGGATAAACTCAGCTCATGTGGGTTTCTGACTAAACATAAACCCCCAAACTCCCTCAGATTAGGGAAGAAGCTTTATCTCCTTGACTCTTCCCCTTATCTCTTCAATTCCAGTAACAGAGGCACTAATATTTCAGCATCTCAGAAGCCAATCAATAATCTCACTTTCAGTTTTAGATCCTGGATGAAATCTTATCACTGGCTAATTATTTCCATGTTACTTTCACCTTGGAAAGCAGGAGATTGAAGCCAAGATTTTATGTGTGGCTATTTTTATTTTTTTCCATTAGTCATTGCTCAGAAATTTCATCACTGCTCTTTTGATCCTCTTTGTAAATTTTTTTCTCTTTGCCCTGTAAAATAGTGCAGAAAAGCACAATTTGAATAAATTTTTAAAGTGTATCTGAACATCTGTTGAAATCAATAAGTGATTGATAGGGAAATTTCAGATAGGGAAATTCAAGCAAACACTTTCAGATTTTAAAGGAACTTTTTGGGGCATTTTGGGGGTTTTAGTGAAGTTATCAAGAACATTCCCATCATGGGGAAAGGTGAAAGAGGACCTGAGGTTATGAGGGGAAAGGAATGAAATCAGAGTCAGGATTTCCACCCCTGAAAATAAATAAAGGAAATTCTAAAGTGAGGTACCTTTGTAGGAGATGTATATGAATTAAATAGGTTACCAATAAAATTAATAGGATTTTCCTTTCTGCATACTGGCTTCTTCCGGTTTTTTATCTTTTAAAAAATACTATCCTTTAGATATGTCGGTAAAAAAAACCTTCCTCTTATATTAATGTATACATTTATAATTTAATATCTTTTTCAGATTAAGCATAATTTTCTTGATGAGACAATATGTAAACTGGTCCAAACAGGTTCTACCATATTTGCATGACCTTTATCCAGGAAATAAACATTCTTCCCTCAGTTTTGTTGCTTGTGGAACAACAATTCTGAAATTTCTGCACAGAGTAGATTGAACTGTAGTAAAAAGTTTCTGTATTAGTGAAGAAGGGCTGTAGCTGCTGGTAATTACCACTACATCTAAAGGAGGATTTTCAGTTCGATTTTGGAAAACTAATTTTTTAATTTATTCTGTAATAGATCTCTGCCCAGGATTTTGCGCTTGGGAGAAACAGATTTTCAACTCTGTGTTGAAAAATGTTTCCCACTTTGACTTCTAAGTAATCCAGTTAATTTCTGGTTTTGAAAAGTTTGGATTGGGCTTAAAACCCACCATAGTACATGCTACAGGAGTATGCCTTTGAATATTAAAGATACCTTCTGTTACACTTCATTTTCATAAATACCCATCTAAACCTACATATTAAATAGGCACAGCTTGATAAGGAAATCTCTCGTTCTGCACAGTGGGTAATATTTACGTGTTTGTGCCTTTCTTCTTTAAACAAGAGAGATTTCCTGGCATTTCCACCACATCATCTTCCTGCTTGTCATGGAAAAGTGTGGAAATACACCCAACTGGACATTAAACCTCTCCTGGTGCTTTTGCATCTTGCTAAGTTGGATAAGAAAACTATTTTCCTAAGAGCTTTTTTTTTTTTTAATTTAACCATAATTTAAGTTTATAGATGGCACTACTGGATATCTTCTCCCCATATCCTTCCACTCTCAACTGCTTGCTTGTTCAGACATGCCTAGGGGAGAGAGCTCAGGGTCATCTGTATTCCATAAAGTTGTGGAACTGGGAAAGGAATTAAGGTTATTTCTTTGTTTTTTTAAAAAAACAATTCATATGTGATTCCCATTCTAAGGTACTGAATTAATCCAATGTTTTGGGAGAGAATAAGGTGAAAAGAGGACTGTGAGACTAGAAGCCCAGAAGAATGTGAGAGATATTAAAGTATAATCCCACTCACATGATGTGACAGAATTCTGTGTGGATGAGGCTTTATTCCAGAGAGATAAAATCTCTCTGGCTCTTTGTGAACACATCCTTCCCCTACTCTGTGCTGCACGACACAGGGAATCTGCTCTCATGGACTCTGGAAGGTGAACAGGAAGCAAAACTGTTGAGTATCCCATATTAACAATGCGTTTTATTGAAGGTCAACTTGAAATACTTGGCAATCTGTGAGTCATTACTAAGGCAAGAGAAGGTTAATCATAACCAAGTTCTTATAGTGGTAATTAAGAAATTCAGCATGGGAGCTTGCTTTGCAAATAACCAGGAGTAAAACTAAATTTGCAACACTGGGTGTAGATGTTGGGGTTGTAACATATCTCACTTTTATTCAAACAAAACAACATCTGTTTAGCAGAAATGTCTAAGTGCTTATTGACCGATTAGCTTGGAAATAATAAAACCTGTTAACAAATACAAGAGATGCCAAAAGGACAAGTATGAGAAAATTTTTATGGCAACACAAGCTGGTGTATCTAATTTTCACAATTCTTTAAAGGAATGTATTGATATTTTTTTCTCTCTTTCTCTCTTCTTGCTTGCTGCCACCTTTTTTTTCTTCACAAGCAGCTATTTTGTAACCTGCTGAAAAATGGAGGGTGAATATTTTGTTAGCACTGAAACAACTTCATGTTCCAACCAGATCCTGTGTACACAAATATCTTTGCAAAGTAATTATAAGTAAAATCTTCTTTTCAAACATATCAAGTAGAAAATTTTATGCAAAGATTTTAAAAGAGCGGGGGGAGCCTATTTTCCCTCATTGGAAGATAAATACAGTGGGAAAAGCCTTAGAATCTGCCTGAAAATTAAATTTATTGCTATTAAGTGATTTCTCTCTATACAGACTCTTTACCTGGAGAGGGTAGATAGCAAGATAAACATTGGTGGTGCAGTTAAGTCACTTGGGATTATCACAACTCACATTCCCAAATAAGAGCTGGAGTGCTTCAGTCTGAAAGAGAACAGGCTTGGAATTCTGAGTGCCAAAGTAATCTTGTTACTTCCTCTTTCAACTTCCAGCTTCATTTTTATATAGGAAAAAACTGCAATGCCCTGGCTAAAAACTGACAGCCTCATTTCCAGCACCTATCCAAATCTTAACTAAGTTTTTGTTGGGTTTGATACTCCAAAGAATCCTTTGCTCTGAACTGAAAAGACCTTGAGGGGATGAGGTACAAAGAAATATCTCTTTATCTGTCTAAAGCTGCTGATGTCAGATATGGTAGAAATGACATCCTGCTGCTCTGCATACTTTTTATGTGATTAAGTGCAGTAATGAAATGAAATTAGGCTGGTGCCAAGTCTTTAAGCACACGCTCTGGCAAAATTTTATCTCCTGTTGCTGTTTGCATGATGCTTTCAATGATGCAAGAATTCATTGGCAGCACAAAAGTGTCCAGCTTTTTCATTTGCATTATCTTGCTGTGTCAGATGTGCCTTTATTGTATGTAGTTGATCAATGGTTGTTCTTTTGCCTTTATTGTTTTTTCACACTAATTACGTTGTTCAGCCTGGAAAAAAGGTTTTCTAGATATTCTGCGGCTGCCCCATCCCTGGAAGTGTCCAAGACCAGGTTGGATGGGGCTTGGGGCAACCCTGGAGAGTGGAAGGTGTCCCTGCCCATGGCAGGAGTAGAACTGGATGAGTTTTAAGGTCCCTTCCACACCAGGCCATTGTATAATTCTATTACTCTTTCTATATTTCTGAAAGCTATTAAGGTTTTAAAAGGGTTGTTATTTCTGCAGGTTCCTGAATGTCTGTGAAAAGCATCATGTAAGAATTTGAATCTAATTTTATAATGCTGTCTTATCAGAAAAGTTTCTCTTAAAGCCATTTCTTAATACTCCTCAATACAAAGAAAATCAAAATCCTTTCAATTTCATTGAGAAGAAGTAGAATCTTTACAAAATTTTACTTACAGAAAAGCTTAAAACACGTAGTTGCTAATATTAAAGTGAGCTCGCATTCTTTCATAATTATTAATGCACAAAGACTACTGGCCTTACATGCTCCTCCTCTTTTCCATCTAAACTGAAGGAGAACTCTGGAAGCAACATGTTTTAGGATAAGCCCTGGGGGTTCTCAGGTGTAGAATGAATAAATTTCATGGTGGTAAAATCTAATTTTACCTCCCATCACCCCACCCACAAAGAAAAAAAAATTAAGATGCAGTGTGGAAAAAAATCCATAGATTGCAGAGCTGAGAGAAATCATGTCAGTAGAATAATTGTGTAACCCTTTCTCTAAACCAACTAAATGAATGTTGGGGGAAAGAAACCAAAAGTTTATTCTTTAAGATGGGGTTTTTGGGGCTTGTGTGTGTGTATGCATACACTTGCACAGATATTATGTAGAAGAGTGTCAGGGGTTTGTCCAGGTGGAAAGAATGATGTCTTTGAGATAAACTGCTGTTAAGAAAGTCAGGAGCAGTGTCATTCACTCTGAGATCACAGCGTGTTACTCTGTCAGTAGCCCCCAGATACAAATCTTGGGAGTTTATTAATAGAACTGTTGGAAAAATGCTGAGTCAAAATCATCAAAACACTCTCTGGGAAAAAAAAAAAAAAAGTTGTTTTTGTTTAGCTCCTCCTGGCAGAAAACTAGGCAGGTTTCCATGGAAACTTGCCTACCTCACCCACAGTTTCCCTGTCTGAAACCAGAATTGCAGCCATGGGATGAGCACAACCTGCTTGGCAGCTGTGGCTGCGACGGTTCAGAGAGCTGCTGGAACATCATCTCGAGGTTATTTTCAAAAGCTGAGCAAAAATATTGCATCACTTGCTGTAAACAACGTTTGAGGATTCTTGTCCTCACAAATGTTGGAGTCTTTTCGCAACAGGCACGAGTTTTCCCCTCTCTCAGGTTTTCACTCAGAAAAGGAAGTTTGTGCCCTGAATGGTTTTTTTAAAAAGCTGCCATGGCTCGTACTTCAGGTATGGACCTACAAAACATTCCCAGTGCTTTTACAGAAGCCACAGGCTGGCAGAAGCAGGCCCTGATCCTTGTCTAAAATGAACTTTAACTCTTTGGTGTGGAATGGTTTCAAAGGTGTCAGTGGGGAGAAGCTCTGGCTTGTGGTGAGACAGGTGTGAAGGCAGCTATTGCTTAATAAACCTGTTGTTTTTTTGAGGTTTTTTTAAAGTGCAAGTATTTGTGAGCTGTGAAAGAAAATTAGTCCTTCAACTGGCTTTTAAAATCTGCATGCAGACCACTGTTTCTGAAAATGTGGGATTTTTAAGGTTTTTCAAGAAACAAGGTAACATTTGACCTTGTTCTAAATTTAGATTTATTAAAATATTAAGAAGTAAATAGGAAGTGTCTTTTCTAAACACAGGAGGCAATGGACTAATGATCTATGTGTTAAAAGTTGTAGCTAAAACCATTTTAAACTCCTCTTGAAATTAGGGCAGTCAAATAAAAAAAGACAATGACACTTGATAGCTAAAATCTCTCCTCCTGGTTGAGTTAAACTTGATGGTTTCTGTTTGAGAGCTCTTTATGAGGAATATTTTCATCCTCTCCTTCCAGATGCAGACTTTTCTTCACTTCTCATTGCTGAGGGCTGTTGTCACCATTTTAGTCATCCTCCTGTTTTGTAAGCTGGGTGTTTACAGTGTGGTGAGAAGATTCAAACCTTGGCCTGCAAGGCACAAGGCAAACGGAAAAAATCATCCTTGCAGCTGTGCAGGAAGCAAAATTAGGTCTGAACTTACATATTTTCAACCCTGAGTAAGAGCAAAGTGTTGTACATGGTTGTGGTGATGTCGGCATCATCTGGGAGAGGCAACAATTGTGCAGGAGCAGTGAGGAGTTGTCAAAAAGCCAGACAAGGACCATCTCTGTCCCTTTTTTCAGCACACAAACATGTGAATGTGTAAATCTGGATACAGGTGGTTCTTGCCCCACCCATGATTTGTCACATGCTGTGGACTCGTGTAAATCTCTAAGTCACTGCTGTCACAAAGTACTTCCAAATAAATTCATTTAACTAAGTGTGATCCACCAGTCCTGGGTTTACTGCTTCCAGGCTTCCCTTTTCTGAGTTGCAACAGGGGCATCCTGGCGCTGGAAAATTAGGATTTCTGAACTTTCTGAGTACTTCCTCCAGCACTTCCCCCTTAGCTGAGACTGCATTGCCAATATCCCATTTCGATATTTAACTTTACAACCAAAACTAAATAAACCAGCATTTGATGGGTGTTTCTGTCGAGGGTTCTGAAGTACTGAGGACTGTCAGCTTTGTGTTCAGACTGTGACTATTGCTCTTTCCACTCTGTATTTCTCCTCTAATATTTTCCCTATTTTTATTCTTAAACACATGATGTGATCACACTCCTATTTTTCAGCTCTGAGCATACGATTTCTTTCAGTGTCCCAAACCCTTGATGCAATGAAATAGAACTTTGTCATTATGCACTGATCAAATTCCTTCAGACATTTTACCTGAAGGGGCTCTGGTCGCCCTCCTCAGGATCTCACTGTTCACTTTACTCCTTTTTAAAACTTCTTTGGAGGAGAAACTGTGAAATGTCCTTCACTATCATCAATTATGTTTAACAATAAGGAGATATCCTTTTATTATGTGGTGGCCTGTGTCTTTTCCCTTACAAATTTTCCCATTTATGTTTCCTTACTGTCATAAATCGTCTCCTGTTCTGTTTGTCTCATATTCTTATTGTGTGATGTGTAATGAGACTGAATTTCTTGGGGCTAGGTATTATTTGATGGTTTTTTTCCACATCTAACTCAAAACACATCTTCTCCCAAACCTTTTTTACATCTAATATGGTCTGACACCTGATTAAGAGTCCGAAGTCTTGTGTGTTATCTCAACTTTTAGTCTGTTCCTTTGGGAGAGTTTACCTATGTGGGAAGATAAATTAGGAAGACTCTTCTTTTCTAGGATTTATGTGTGTGGAAAAAGGTTGGACATTGAAAATCCTGGTTATAAAATGGGACTGCCTTTGACAAATGAAGGGCCAATGCCCTCAGGGAAATGCAATATGGAATAATATGTCAGTTATTAGCTGACAAAAAATCTTAGGTACATTTCTATACCCTCTGTTATTTAACTGTGGATATGAAATGGGACAGATTATTTCATGTTCTTGCCTGTTTGAAACCCTCTAGGGTGGTATCAGGAAGCCAGATCTATCCAGCAGATTATTCCTTGGACACCTGATGTGCTCACACACTCTGCTTCAGCCTGGGTTGGCAAGAATTGGGGCGTTCTTAGAACTGTGTCAACCCCTCTCCTGAAGCTGGCTGCTCCTTTTCTGGGGGTTGCTGTCAGGGACAGGGCAGAAATGTTCAAGATCCCTCTTCCACACGGTGGGGCAGGGTCTTGATAATAATGTCATATCTGTGAGTGATTTCCTGATGATTCCTACCCATTGCACTGAGGTAGAGGGTTTTTGCTGGTTGTTCTTATCAAACTTGTTCACTTGTATAGGTGTGAAATATTGCAAAAAAGCAAGTAAGGAAAGGCAATACTTCAGCTTCTGATAGAATATTAGATGCTGAAAGTTGTGACAACATCTGCAGCAGAGAGAAAATAATTCTTCCGTGAAAACCTGTCAAAAATTTCTGTCATAGCATTCACAGTAACGCCAATTTCAGTACTTGAAAATCAAATTGTGATACCAATCCTCCTTTTTCTTCAGGTAGGCTTTGTTGCTCCGATAGTAAACAGCATCATGCAGCCTAGAGGCTGCTATCACATCTCCTGTTTTAGCTTAGAAGACGAAAACTGGCATTTTTATCAGCATTTGACACACAATTTGTCCGAGCTGCAATTTTAACTGCACTCCCTCTCCCTGGAATAGCATCAAGGATGAATAATTTTTCCTATGTAAAGTTTATTGTCTGAGACCCACTTCTCACCTTAGGAAAAGATAACACCCCTTCCCTCTCCTCCCCCTGGCGAAAGCAGAACTTTCCACGTCCGGCTTTGTCCTGACACATCCTCTGGAATAATAAGTGGAAGTCACAGGTCTTGAGCACTGCTTTCGTCACAGCAGAAAGGGCTACGGATGTCTGGGGAAATAAAAGTGAGCAATAGCAACGTGTTCTGAGGGTCAAAGGGTGGGTTTCACTTAGGGTGGCATTTTTTTGCATGTTTGCTGTCCAAAATGCTGTTGGTTGATCAAATTAGGTGCATGAGTGATCAAAGTGTTCGTGTTCCACAAGCCAACTTCAGAATGGAAAAATGGGGAGAGTGTGAACAGAATGAGAAGAGGCAGATAATTTGTAATTTTTTAATGGTAAACTCTAAAAAGTGATGGTATAAGCGCTCATGTGGGAGAGCTCTATAGAAGATGACTAGAAGTCATATTTCCAAATATTAGAATTTTCCCAGCATAGTACCAGTAGCTAGTTTTTCCTAAACAAGGACTATGGTTGACGAGAACAGCAAAACTGCTATGCTTGAATGAGATCACATTTGGTTTGTATTTATTCTGGGGCCTCTGTGACTGTTTTGTTGTGTCATTATCATTTTCCCCTTTCTTACTTGTGTTCTGTTCCATCACAGTACATATGTAACAGCATTTTTGGTAGCTGTGTATCCAAAAGAATTCCAGTGAAATTACTAGAATGAAATTTTACAGGTTTGGGTTCAGTTCTGAGTCATTCCCTGCGAGGAGGACCTTGAGGGGCTGGAACGTGTCCAGGGTGGGGAACGGAGCTGGGAAGGGGCTGGAGCCCCAGGAGAGGCTGAGGGAGCTGGGAAAGGGGCTGAGGCTGGAGAAAAGGAGGCTCAGGGGGGACCTTGTGGCTCTGCACAACTCCCTGACAGGAGGGGGCAGCCGGGGGGGGTCAGGCTCTGCTCCCAGGGAACAGGGACAGGAGGAGAGGGAACGGCCTCAAACTATGCCAGGTTGGACATCAGGAGGAATTTCTCCATGGAAAGGGTTCTTAAACATTGGAACCCTAATTTTCATCTCAGTGGTCACTGCTATTTGTTCAGTTCCTGATAACAACTTGCTATCAAATCTCTGAGGCTTTATCACACTTTCCGCTTTAAAATCCAAGCGCTTTCATACAACGAAGTATTTACTCTTAAGTCTTCACAGTAATAGTTGGGGGTGGGTTCATTCATGTTAAAAAAACTTAAGTGTATTGAATTTCTCATAGAAGATCTCTCTATCTTGAATCAAGTATATTTTCCAGGAAAACATTGGTGAGCTGTACAGACTAAAGGCTAATATGTAAGGAACTAAATACAAACTACAAAGTGCCTGGCTAGAATTTTATTTAGAATTCTATCCGTTTATTATTCATGATTTTTAAAATGTATAATTTTTTTTATTTTCAATGATATAAATTCTGGATTTGCATAATATTCTCATTCTCATTAAAACTGTGCTATACCTCAAGTTGTGTAGGAAGATATTTGGCATGAAATTGAGAAAACATATTTATCTACTTTATAATCTTCTAAGGATCTTTGCAGGGGTCTTTTGCATTCTCAGAGGTGAAATTCAGAAAAAATGTATTCACATCATTTCATACCTTCCTGAACAGATATGAAATTGATCTAATTTGTGTGAAAAACCCTTTTTAAGCTGTTTCCATTCCCTCCCTACCCTTCAGGTATTATACAAATAGAAGAGAGAGAAGGGGGAATGGTTGCATCAATATTGTTTTCTTTCCCCTTTGTACACCCTCCACCATGTGTTAAATCTATTGCAGCTGGAGGAAATAATTTTTAGAAGAAAAATGCTGTTCAGACAGAGGAAAGGCTGGGGCTTGCTTCCTAGAAATAGGAAGACTGAAATATGAAACTTTCCTAGAGCACGTGTCCATTGTACAGCTCAAATCACCAGTGATTTCTCTCTCAAAATAAGATTATTATATTTTTTAAATATTGGCTTTGCATAGATGCATACTGGATGGGCATTGACCTCAGTTTGTTTGCGACAACTCCATGATCTGCAGACAAAACATCAAACCCTTTTAACAGCAACTCCTGTGGAGTTTCACATGGCCTAATTTACTTCCAATTTTTGCAGTGAGTGTGAGATGCTGGTGATAAATCTCAGACGGAAATAGGTGGAGTCCCCCTTGTCCACATGAAAATACACAATATACCCTCCTGGTTTTTTATGGTGGGTGGCTCATTTTGCTCTGTATTGTTCAGTTTTCATGCAATCTGCCTGAGCTGAGTCCCTCTGAACCAAGGGGATGAATGTGCAAAGTTTAATTGAAAGCATGAAGAAGCAATTGTGATGTTTCACAATGAACTGACCTCACTGAGGGGCAAAAGTTATGATTTTATGTCTGCTGTACACAACATGCCTGACTATTTCCCACAGAAATCAGAGATTTATGGTCAGATATCCAGGGTGGAGTTTATCCACATGCCTGGAAAATGGTACTTTTGGTAGAGGACATGATTTTAAGTCCTTTTTTTTCGCTTGTCCTGTGTTGAAAAGGCTGATATTGAGAAGCAGGGGGTTACTTTCTATGATTCAGAAGGGCGTGAG
Source organism: Falcunculus frontatus (assembly GCA_013398115.1). Classification (NCBI taxonomy): domain Eukaryota; kingdom Metazoa; phylum Chordata; class Aves; order Passeriformes; genus Falcunculus; species Falcunculus frontatus. The sequence continues at coordinate 153,507 of VZRV01005508.1, forward strand.
GAACAATAACAACCAGCACTCCTTGGGATGGGAAAACTCCTCTCTTCCCTAGTGAGCAAGGAAATCTCTCCACACCCAGCATTTTCCAGAGACCATTCACCACAGAGGGGAGCAAAAGAGGGCAGAGGAAACTGAATCCAGGATAGTGTGGGGATAAGATAAAGAGGGATAAAACACATGAAGTAATGTTTCTAAAGGTGTGTTCCTCACTTGTTGGGAACCTTTTAAATGAGCGTTCACTGGTGATACTTTGTCAAAGCATAGCGTTATATGAGCAAGAATTAAAAATTAAATTTCCCTAATATGTCTCTAGTGTAAGGTGTCTGGTTTATGCATATTTTTATGTAATGACTGCAAATATGGAAGCAAAAGTGTCAGTAAATGGGTTGAGTTAGCCGGGGTATATTTCTGCTAAATACAGTAATTTCGGTGTTCTGTGAGGTGTTTATAGTCTCATATCTTACCCAAAACCAGGAAAACCCCAACTTCTCAACCCCCAAACATAAATTACACCCATGAGATGCCACCAGTCCTGCAGTACCAAATTCTTAGTTCAAGGTTCTGAGCAATACCACTGATATTTTCATGGCTTAGCATAAAATTATTTGTTCCCAAGCTTCTGAAACTAATTTTGAACTAATTAGCTCAGATGCTTTTCAAGTGGCTGATGATTCAGATTCCCTAAACAAAAACAACACCTGACTGACTCGCAGTTCTTGGCATTTCCAATATTTTATTGTTTCCCTTCACTGAGGAGGCAAACAAAGCCAGGCTGGCTGCAAAGCCCAAATTATCTTGACAGATGAAGTCAAGCTCTGCCTGAGAAGCACACCAGGCTGTTTTGTCTGTCAGATATGGATTTAATACAATGGAAAACAGTCTAAAAGAAAGCTTTCAGACCTGGCAACAAGGAAGATATTCTGGAAAAAGAATAGGCTTACCCCCAGGAATACCTGCTAGGCTACCCAAGCAGCTCTTCAGCGAAAAATGGTGAATTTGACCTAAAATTCCCTCCTAAGGCAATAACTGCACGTTGGTATCAATGCACCAAGAGCCTCCAACCAGGAATTGTGAGATTGCTACTCGTGGACATCTGTTTGGAATGTCTGCCACTGCCTGGTGATCACACACGGAACAGAGAGAAAAGAAAATATTTTCCCATAGACAGGAGCCTTGTGAAATCTCTCTGGATGGTCTCTCACAACTTGCCAATGGCTCAAATTCGGGTTTGTTTCAGTTGGCACAGTGAAAACGTAAAACATTTTTAACCTCCTGTTTTCAAGAATCGATTCAGAAAGGCGAAAAACATGAATCTGACTGAAATGTGATTTGAAAGAAATGCCATGTTTTATTTGTACTACTTTTACAGTCAAAATAAAGCACTTCAGATATCAGCATTTTTAAAGATCGTATTCCAGCTGTGGTCAAAACAAACCTAAAGTTTAGCCAGTAAAGAACCATGGGACACTTATTCTGATCATTCTTGATTCCTGTAAAACCTATGGGGACCCACAACCTGTAATCCCATTTATTTACCTGTAATTCACCTCACAGTGTTCCCAGGATGAGCTTTAGAGGCCCGGTTATACAAAATTTCATTCAGATCAAGTATTAAAATCTCTCTTCCAATGGCATTAGAGAAAGAGGTACCTACAAGTGTCTGATCATCCAGGGAATATTTCCCCTGAAAAATTTTGTAGTTTTGAGCAACGTGAAAGCAGTAAACCTTAGGTTAAAGTTAACTCAGACACAATTTTTCTTCTGAGCTCCTGCATTTTGAAGTGAGCAGGTAAAAATAAAACCCACAACAGCCTCCTCCCCAAAACAAACAAACAAACAGCACCCCAACCCCCCCAAAAAAGCCACAGACTCGGGTCTTTTTTCTTTTTTTCCTCAGTTATCAGAAATGCAGCTCTCTAAAACAGACTGGGTAAGGTTTTTACAAATATGATCCTTAATTGCACAGTGGGGTTTTCTTCTTGTTAAATGTAACTTAGCAGGAAAGGGAGGAGTGATGTAAAATTTAGGTTTCAGCAAATAGAGTCAAAACAAAGCAAAAAGAAAAGGAACAAAATACTGATATTCTAAGGAATTTGAGATCATATCTATGAAAATTTTTTTTTTGTTGATGATACAGTTTACATCTCTGGTGTGTTACAGCTATGGAAAAAGAAGTAAACAATTACTTGCGCCATTAAACCATGAAAACATCAGAATGCCACGTTATAAAGATTAAGATATTTGTGAAGCAGCTTTTTTTTTTTTTCTTATTTTGCCTTCAAGAAAATGGAAAAGAAGTTTTGATGAGGAAAACTTCTTTCGAAATTATTTTTTTAGCCTTTTACTTCATCCCAGTGTGTGGTGTTGGCCTTCCTCAGCAGATGGCCACATTCCTGAATTTTCTCCTTTTAGGACAACCCAATTCCCTTTCGTAAAGCTGATTTTTGTCTTAACCTCTCAGTTAGAGGCTTCTTCTTTAAAGGAAGAGGAACTGCAATGTTTTCTAGGGCTTTTTAGCTGTTATCTGGGGTTTTTTAAAAAATATGATCAGAAGCAAGCAGTGGTTTGTCAACCTAATCAGGCCTGCCTTCTGCAGGTCCTCTGTCTGAAGCCTGACCAATAAATGCTATAAGTAACATAATTCTAGAACTCTCTGCCAGCTGGTGAAATTCATTAACTACTTCCAGAACAAGAAAAAAAAAATGGAATGCACTAACAGTGATCCAGGCTTTGGAGGAGGTACTCCAGCTGTCAAAGGCAGATTTCATAAGGCTCAACCTGCTGGCCCATGGCTCAGAGAATGCATTTGACAGGTAAATTGGAGCCAAAGTGATGCAAATTAATTTGGAATTATTAATCTTACTGCAAAAGTATTAAAATGTTTGAATATATGCAAATCATCTGGTTGCATGATTTTTAAACTGAGGAGGGTTTTTTCTGAGTTTGTTGAAATGTGCTGGAAGAACCCAGTAGCCTTTCTTGATTACACCCTGTTCCTGGCAGTTGAATGAATCCTGAAAGTTTGCAGCAGTCTCAGCTCCTGCTTCATATTTCAAGAAAATATCCTGGAGTACAAAAAAAAGCACCAGCTGGACATTCTGCCCACGCCCTTGTTTGATTGAGAAGATGTAATTTGTTTTCTGTTACAGAAGGCTTATTTATTGATGGGTGACTGAACATTGAATTCCATTTGGCAAGAATCAGTTTCCCAAACTGAGTCTGTATGGGTTCTGAGCAGTTTTTCTACAGATAAGTAGATTCTTCAGCTCATAAAGGACCTGTCATGGATTGTCAAGTCATTATAAGAAATATTTCCCTCATTCCATGAGGTGACTGAATGATTTTAATTTATTTTTCTCCTGTGACTCCTGTTGAAGCTACTGACTCAGAATTTTGTGGTCATTTCATAGATTAGAAATGAGCATTTAATATTTAATTACCTTTCTCCTGCTATAGTGGCCAAAAAGTGGCATAAATCAAATTAATAGACTGTTAATAAACAGTCTGTGCTCAAAGAAAAGGGTGACATCTACAAATCACAAAAGTATTGTAAGGGTCCTCTCCATTTCATAACCTAAACATGGGCAAACAACTTTAATGTTATTTTAATGTTCTTGGATAACATTTTTTATCAATTTTTTGCAAGCAGAGCTCCAAAGGAGAAAATTCCCTGCAGATGTTTCCCAGTGTTTTTAAGGGGTGTTTATTAAATCTGGTCACTTACTGGTTTTCTTCAAAATCAAGAACATTTTGTGTGATTTCATTTTCCCATCTGAGATAACATCATGCATAACAATGTAGTGACACTTGATTGCCACTGGCATTGTGAAACATATTTTAAGTACGTGGCAAGCACAAATGTCTCCAGCTTCCCTTGCCATATATATTTATTCCTGCCATTTAAAACATCTTTGGAATGCTATGAAAATATTTTGGTTTAAGCTTAACTGCAAAAAAAAAAATGAAAATAGAAACTAAGAATGAATCATGAAATATCCAAACAAATTTGTTCCCCTCCCTCTGCCATGCACAACAGCCTCAGCATTTTCTCATACTGATTCTTTCATCATTAATTTCTTTGTGCAGCTCCAAGCAAAATTATTTGGATTTATAGTGTTATAATAAAATTCAACTAATCCAACATCCTTAATTCTGTGGCACTATTCTTTTCATTTCCCTGTTTTCTCTTTTTTCTTTCACTGAGATTTCTAGAGAGATAAAAAGTTCAACTCTTGTTGGCTTTTCCAGAACAGTTATTTCTTGCCTGAGTAAACAAAAAAGTTTACACTATCCAGCAATGTGAATAGGATGTGTGGTCAAAATATTGAAATAATTTGTCATTCTAGTAAATACTTCATTCCATCCAGGATTCTGAGAAACACATAAACGTGTCTTTTGCTGTAGACACATGCCACATAATGCAAAGGCTTGCTGGGCTTAAGGACATACCAAATTTAGGCTTGTGCTTGCCCATCTCATGCCCAGGGAATTCTGTTCCATGGTTTTCAGGTAGAGAAATGTGTGTTTTAGGATGAGAACACAGGGAAGGGTTTCATTCATACCTGGTTTTGTGTTAAACCCCTCCTTGTACCCCTGACTATCAGGAGATTTTCCCTGAAACCTCAGTGAAGTGGCCAGACCAGGCTCAGCAGCTACTCAGAAAGGTGATGGCTGATTTTGATGTCATTTAAGGTATCCTGTGTCTAGGTTTGATAATGAGTTTATTGAGGAATGTATGTGAAACATGATCTGACTGAATTTGATCAAATTCTGACAAAAAGTGCCAATCGTCCCTTAAGAAAAAAAATCTGTATGAGATTTTAAGTGTGGGGTGTTTCTTTAGACTAACAAGGGAATATTTTAATAAGGTTTGAGCAGTACAGAAGTGCTGCATGTCCCCATTGAATACAAGGACCTATGAAAACTTACGTTGTTTATGTTGCTAAGGCAGGAATTTGTCTTCCTGCCTGAATGTAAGTTATCGTTAATTAAATTGAATACCATTTTAGTAGATGTTGCTGGAATCTCTTCATACCTTTTCAAGGACCCCTCACCTGTTGTTTCAGGCAGTTTGATAAAGTGATGCTTTAGAGGAGATTACAGCTCAGAAAAGCGCTGTGTTAAGTAGGGCTGGGTTTTCAGTAATGTGAGCAGCTACAAACGAAAGAAAGCAAAATTGTTTGTGTTGGATGGCTATAAAATGATGGATCTCTTTGAATTCTGTCAGACTAAGTTGAGCAAAAGCTGGAAGAGTTGTTAAGGCTGTTTGGGAGTCACTGGTTGTGGATAACACAGACTGAGGGGAGACAGGGGAGAGGGAATTCTGAGGAGACACAAGTGGTAACTGGGGACAAATATGTAAACATCTAATCTTATAGAGAGATAGTGAAGTGAGGCTCTGGGTTGGAAACAATCCTCTGATTCTGTGGTATTTGTGACCATTTGTCTGGGGAAGGTGAAATAAGAGGAGTCCTTGCCTGAGTTTCCATGTAGTTTTTGACATTGCCATTCTGGTCAAGTCTGTGTCTCATGGTGAACTGCAGTGAAACCTCAGGGGACAAAACTCTTCCCAACCATCAGGATAAAGTGCTTAAACTGGAAAACGTGTGGTTTTGCATGGGGAGCAAGGGGGGGTGTTGCAGCATGATTAATATGAATAAATACATATGCTGTAGTGGTATAAACCATATAAATTTGCTGATTCTCTAATCCTCTAGCTCAGATTATATTCCTTTTGAACATCAGCCCAGACCACTGGCTCATTGATACTCAGCCACTGCCTCAGCAGTTCTGCAGTTTACAATCTGGCTCCAGTGGCCAGATGCAATCCAAAGGTTAAAAATAAACTTGAACTCTGCTTATGATTCCACTCTCTCTTGTCCCTCAGCCATAGCTGGCACACAGATATTCTGGCATAATTTTTTCTAGAACACTTTATCCTGTCTTAAAGCAGATTCTTTTTGCCTTTTCAGTGGGGTAACAGAGTTAGAGAGAGGCAAAAACCCCCAAACAACTTGGTCTCCTGCCCCCTTCACCCCCAAAAAAATTCCCAAAAAATAATCCAAGAAGAGAAAGGGAAGAGTTCTTTTGATTTCATGGAATAATTCAAGTTTACAGCTATGTACATGACAGCTGACCAAGATCTGTGTGACACGAGCAGGTATCTCAGCTCAGTAATAAGAAGAAAACCATAGATCTCTCTATTTGGATTTTTTTTTTTCCCATAGAATTCAAATCTTGGTTGAGTTAAGGCACCCTCTGGGGAACGCTCCAAAAGTAAACTTGAAAATGTAAGTGCAAGCACAACTATCAAAATTACTGACAATAAAGCTAAGCAGCTTGCTGATGACAGTGGATGGGGGAAGGCAGTAAGAAATGCATGATATCGTGTTCAAGTTGCATATCCAGTGCAAGCCAAAATAAATCTTTGCTCAGGGTTTAGCCTACAAAAAAATATCAAGCACCACTTTCTCAGGCATATCTCTGATTTATTTCAATCCACTAAGCTTTGAAAGCACTTCCTTAAAATATTAATGGAACTTTGACAATACAAAATCAACTTCCTACAAGCTGCCTATTCCTGTAAAATTTCAATTGGTGTCTTTATGTATACTTGAATTTACAAGAATGCATAAAGAACAGGAAATCCTGTGGGGAAATTGGACTCCATTTCCCCTCCCATTGCCTTAAAGCACCTTTCTTTTCAAGCAACCCAAGTGTGCAGGCAGCTACAGAAACACCTGGCTAGAATTTCCAGGATTCAGACTGGAAATTGTCAGACTGAATTCTGAGCATCTGATTGACTTCCTGGTATAGACAGGGAAAATCACACCCTGTGCCATCAGGTCTTTGTGGTAGAACCTCTTCCACAGGAAGTGTGGGACAGAATTTCCCCTGCCAGGAGGTTTTCCTTCCTCAAATTCGTATTTCAGAAAGATGGACGCCTCTGAAAATGAGGGTGGAAAACAATCCTAAAATGCAGCATAGATTGACTGAATTTCAAAGTAATAAAGAATAAAAATGATTACTTTAGAAAATATTAAGTATAGTTCTCCTTCCTCTCTATTTAACACTTGGATAAAGACAGCTCTGATTTTAGGCAGGTAACAAAAGCCAACCTGGAATGTTTTTTTCATGTACAGCAGTAGTTAATGAATCAGAGGGAACTGATGTGTCTCTTGTCTTATGCAAAGTCTGGCACAACATTAAGGAAATTTGGGATCTGTAAATTTATCCAGCTTTGTGTCAACTTCGCCAGGCTGGGGCTATAGCAGCAGACATTTGGGTATTTCAGAGATAACCATGCAGAACCACGGATCTGATGGTAGGTTTAGTGATATTGCACAGATAAGAGCAAGCATCCTCTCAAAATTTCTATTAACAAGAGGATTTTGGGTTGGATTTGTCCCACTTTTGTGGATAAGCAGTAAAAATAAAACTTCTGGACTGCTGCTCTGCTCAGGAGCTCTCCATGACCACCTTAGAAATATAACACAATGAAATTTTAGGCCACAAACTCCCAGATCCATAGAGAGGAGCAAGTATAATTCATTTTTCCTGTAGGGGGTTTAAGGAAAGAAGAGCAGATATTTGTTCTGTGAGGAACAGCTGTCATAACACATCCCTGCCTCTCTTTTCTACATCATCATCTGTCTGTTGTGCTTCTGATAGTTTACAAGTACAAGGGTGCTTTTATCACAGATATTAAATATTCCTCAGGTTAAGTCTTCCCGTGTTGGGAGCATCTGTCTTTGTGTTACACTGTCATCAAAACAGGAATAAAAACTACATTGTGCTGAATGTTGTACAAAGGGACTTTATAATTCATCCAAGAGATTGTCTAAAATTAATTAGATTTATGCACCAAATAAACCGGTTTGCAGAGAACAGGAGTCCAAGATAATGAGGAGAAACACCAGTCAGGTTTTAATTTAGAAAAAATGAACACTTGGGGCCCCATTCTCTGACAACTGCAGATTAGCATCAGAAAACGTAGCCCCATGTCCCTCAGGAAGCTGACTGAAAGATGGGTGGGTAGAACTGTAGAGCTACAGAGGATGGGCAGGGTGACCTTTGCCTGTCCAAATTTGTACACTATGTACAAAATTCAGAAGTAGCTGGTTGAGTGTCTTTGAATTTTCGAGCTCCACAGCTGCTGAGAGTTTTGAAGTCAGGTGCTGGTGTCTGCCTGGTTTTCCTTGGGCATTTCCTTTGATGTATCAAAGGTAAGGTTAGGTGGAAGTGGCTAAGATAACATTAAGTAAATTGTGCTAGAAACGGTTAAAACTTTGTGATTCTGAGAATTGATACTCTTTATACTGTTGAATACATTCTAATTTTTCCTCCTTTTGCTGTGACTGGAATATCTCTTCCCACTCTTCTGCTTGGCCAGCTGAAACTTCTGGAAGTGTCCATGCAGCTCCTGACAGGGAGTACATTAAACATATCACCCAAAGTTTAACAACAATGAGAGAGGTGTTTGTTTGAGCAGAGCTCACCCTTGGCTGTGACAGCAGCATGGCACAAGTAATTCCCTGAATTTTGCTTTCAAAACAAACAAGCCCACTTCTGGCAAACCTACTAAAAACTATTTTCATTTCGTTTTGCAAGATATACTGATTCTTTGAAAATTCTTCCTGTTTTCAGGTGGAACAAAATAGATATTTAAAAGATTAAGTGGTGTACAAAAAAATAATTATCAAGGTTATTTCACACACCCAAATATTTAACTCTTGGGACAGACACAGAGTTTTGTTTTATATGGTCAAAGATAAGAAAGACACGCTCCTTCTTCAATAAGAAAATTAAGATATTTGAAGTAGTTAGATAAAAATGTTTCAATCTTTTTTTTTTCACTAATGTTCAGCTGGAAAATAAGTAATTTATCAATGTATTTTAAGTTAAATCAATTAATACTTTTTTGATTTGTGCTGGAAATTTAAGATATTGAGATAAAATTATTTTCTCAATTGCTGCAGCATTTCCGATGTGACTAGAAAGAAAAGCTCCGTTCTCATGTGGATAAGCAAGGATTTGAATAAGATCTGGCTTAAGTATCTTGTCTCTTGCATTTGGGAGAGGGAGTTGATTTTGAATGGTTGGCCTCAATTTTTTAAAATTCACTTCATATTTGATACACATTGAAAAATTAAGACATGAAACAGAACTTTAGGGACTGAGTGAATTTAATGACTTACCATAACTTTGGTTTTGCATGAAATAAATAAAAAATACAAAGCAAAACTTGTTGAAAGTCAAATTCAGATGTAAGTTGGGTCTTTGGAATACAAGGATGTATGAAAACTGTTTAGAGATGTTATTCTTGAGTCATAAGGAAGAATATTCTCTGATACTGTGGAGTCTCCATGGCACAGCAGTTTCTTGCTCCATCAGAAAGGAAAGTAATGAAAGCACAGGATAATTCTGTCCTATCACTTGGCACAGCATCAGTTGTGCTCACTCTTCTATCAAGGCTTTTGAAAGCAGAGAGACAGCAGCTATCTGGGTAGGAAACACTAACCCAGCCAGGAAGCTTTCCAACCAAATATTAAATATCTGCACTTAAGCTCTCTAAAATTCTCTGCCTTGGGAGTGCAGTCCTCACCAGAAAGTCTCTTCTCCCTGAGGTGCTGGGGTTTGCTCTTCACTGGTCTTAATTTACATCTGCACTTTTCCTTGTGAAATGCTGGGATGATGAAGACTCTTCCTCTCAGACATTCCACTCATACCCATATGAAGAAAAATAACACGATGGAGCCTTTACTTGGATCCTGCCAGCACAAAGATTGATTTGTGGGGTGTTGCTAGGTAAGTCACCTGAGCGTTTGTTGTGTTGCTGCATCCTCTCCAGAGCCATAAAGCTTGGTTCAGCTCTTCTACACACAAATATCACAGTTCACATATTATTTATGAAGTCTTAGGAGGACTTTTTGGCAAGTGCATTTGGCTTGCAGTTGGGAAATCTGTGGTACAAGTGCTCAAGCTGTGTTTGGCTTTCTTTGAGTGCAGTAACAACATTACCTGCGTTGCCAGGGTCTCCTTCCAGAGCCTCACATGTGGGGCAATGACATCACCTGGATTGTGTAAAATTTGCACCTCATCTGCTGAATCATTCTGGAATCAGAAATGGAGCTTTAATGTAAAACCCTCAATTACACATCATTTGCCTCCCCATATTACCAGAAAGGAGGTGTCTTCTAGGGTTTTTCCTGATGATCTTCTGGAGTGTTTCAAACACCTCGCATGGTGCTTTATTACCTAAGAGCATTAATGATGATTTAAGAACAGCTGTGTTGGAGGTGAGTTGGAGAGTGATCAAGAATTTTAGTCTTCTAAATTTGTATTAGCCTGTAATTTTGTTAACTCCTACCTGTGAGGGTGGGGAGGCCCTGGCACAGGGTGGCCAGAGAAGCTGTGGCTGCCCCTGGATCCCTGGAAGTGCCCAAGGCCAGGTTGGATGGGGCTTGGAGCACCCTGGGATAGTAGAACGTGGACATCTGGTATTAAAAAATGGTCAAAACTGGTCAAAATCCTTTGCTGTTTTAAGAGGTTTATGATTTCAGTGCTATGCACAGAAAATTCTGACTAACTGCAAATGTGCTTGGTCTGTAAAATCCACAGGTCTCACTCTGGTTTTAATTTTAAGGGTGTAACTCAAAGCAATTCTTGGGATTTCAGTGGGATTAAGGCCAAGAAAGAACGTAAATGAGAACAGACTGTGAGCCATATTGTTACAAATCTGTTGTTTAATGTCTCATCTGGATAATTTCCAATGAGCTTCCCTTTCTTTGGAAAAAAGCATAGGGAAAGGGAAATTTGAGGGCAAGAGTGGTGGGATCAGCATCAAAGGCCTTCCAGGGTCAATGAATCCTGTTAGTATTAATTAATTAATTGGTTACAATCAATATTTAAACCGCTTATTTCTTGAAAAGAGGAAAGGTGGCTCCACTACCTTCAGCTTAATCTAACACCAACAGCAACAGAAATACAAATACTTTATGTGAGATACTTTTGTAACTTTGCCTCCCTTCACGTGTATTATTATTTGTTCTTTATTTCTGGAGGTGTTGTGTTTTTAAGTAAGGACCTTCAGACTTGCTGTGCTGCTCTTCCATTGAGTTTTTAATCATCGAAAAAGCAGCAATTCAGGCCTGTCAACAATTTTCTAGTTCTCCAGCAAAAGCTAATAAATATGATAGTCGTTGCTGATTACGGGTCCATAGGAAGATAAGATATCAAACTCTTCTATGACATCACTCTGTGGTTCCAGTTGGAAACAAAACACTCCACGTTGTGGTTTGCATTCAGTTCTGCAGTGAACACTCCATTGTGCATTGGAAACCCTTTGTTTTCACATCAGCTTGGTTACTGTGAAACTCTCAACAAATAATAGTCATAATGAATGTAATAATAACAAAACCTTAGTCCAGTTGACACGGTTATGTCCTTTTTTTCACTGATCTAGGTCTAAACTGACTAACTAGCACTAAGACACTTTCCAGTGGACTGTCACAGTCTTCACTTGATCCAAAAGCTTAAGGGTTTGGTGCAGATAAGAATAATGTTTTATATTTGTGGAATATTTGCTGATGCAGTTATATTTCTTTCATTTCTTAACCTTAATTATTCAAGGAAATCATCGCTCCACTCCATTAGTTCCTCCTTCCTTTGTATTCTCTCTCTGAGCTGCAGAAACACTGAAACAAAAAAAAAAAAAAAGCCCTATATAAGTAGAGAAAAAGCCTACTGGTGTTTGTTTTCTTAACAGACTCATGGTTTCAAGCTTGTCAACCTGTTCCTGATGGGAACAGAAGTTAGAAGAGTTTATAAGTCAGAATATTCCATTTTTGCCACTAATGTTTGTCAGATCACTGGGACACTCCTCCATATATTTTTCACATTCTGTGGAAGGCCCAATCAAATAGTCTTTCCCAGTGTTTTCTCCTCAGAAGTACAAAAGTATAAGATTTAGAAATAAATAATCTAAATAATAAAATACAAAACTAGACTGAAAGCAAAATCCAGTTCTTCCAGCTCTAAACAAGATAGTAAATGTGTTTCTAGTGCATTGTTCACTGTCTGGAGTAGCCACAGTCACACTCATCCTCAGAATTCAGCTCTGCCAAGGACACATGCAGAAATGTGCCTCCCAGTTAAACTCTCGGAATGGAAACATGGGAGGTATTCTTTGATATAAAGACTCTGCATCATTGACTAAATTGGCAACCCAAATATCAGTTATTGTTTTCACATTGGTTCTGTGGCAGATATAACGAACAAAGTTAATTCAACTGCATTCAAGAGCATTTTCATATTGCTTCTTGATATTTTTTTTTTAATTTTTTTTTTTTTAATGTCTCACTTCAGTCAGAGAACCCTATGGTTGGATATTTTTCCTCTGAAAATACATTTATTAATTTGTCATTGAAAATAAAGGGAGACAAGCAGCTTTTGGAGAGAAAAAGACAGGTAAACCCTGATCTTTTCTGTAAGCCTGCCTTTCTAGAAGAAATATCGTGAGGGGAAGATACAAAGTCAGCCAGGATGAATTGGATTGGGCAAATTCCAGTGGAACAATCTGGGAAAAAAAAGGCAACATGGGCAAGAATGTGTTTAATCTGGATGTATCCCAGGTTTACATAAATACACAGAAAACAGCTGGATGTGAGGATAATTGATGTCACAGTGATACAGAGAACATCCTTGAATTTCTGCATGTTTAGCTATATTTGTCCCAGTTATCTTGCAGTGCACGAAACAAATACAAACCACTGCAAGAAAACCTTGTTCTGCTCACCTCTATGCTCAGCTCAGGGCTTTCAACAACAAAAAAAGCTTCTGGCAGGGTCCTAGCACCAATCTATTGATGTGATGAGCCATTAGGTTCTAGAGGTACATAAATATTCTATAAAAAATAAAAATTGTGTCTCCAGAGCTTTTGGAAGCCAAGAAAATCTGTCTGGACCTACTCAGTTGTGTTCACAAACCATGGTTCATGCAGTGAGAGCTTGGCTTACCCTGGGCTCTGGTGTTTCAGTGCTGCTCAGCTCAGAGGAGGACAGAGGGATATTTTCACTGGATAGAGTCTCCCACAGAATGCAGGAAGAGCATTTTTTTCCCTCAGGAACGTGCATCCAAAGGGCTGGTCTAGGCTCCAGAGCACAGTGGAGTCTGGGTTTCTCTATCTGCAAACGCTCAGAGCAGATAAGAGGTTGAAAGGCCGAATTCTGCCACCCCCTGGGAGCCCTTCCAGCAACCACGAGCACTGAGATTTATAATTTATAATTCCAGAGACTGCTGAATTGTGGAACAGATTGAATCATGAATCATTTTGACCAAAACACTACGGATGGTAAATGCCAGAGGTTCCTGTCCGACTGCTAAGCCTCTAATCTTGATCTTATCTTTAACCTAGGCCAATGTTTGGTAAATACGAGCTGTTGGCCACTTTTCACAGACTCTTTTCCCTAATCATCTGTGTGCCTTCCGTGACAATGGGAATGTGGAGGGGAAAAAAAAAAGTCATTTATTTTCACTCTCAGCAAAAATCCAAACTGTTCTCATCACATCTGCCAAGGCAGGAAGGAGAGATGGGAGGTGACACTCAAGTTCTCCAAGTCCAGGCCTTGAAATTGTTTCAGGTAAAACTTCCATGGTGGGGTAATTGTAAGAATACATCCAGTGATAAGTTGATTTCCCAGAGCGTTCTGATCCTGATTTTCCTGTCGTTACTGCAGCATTTTGCCACTTAGAGTGAAATGGATGTTTCTACAACAAAGTACAGCTTTGACATATGTTTTTTTACAAAGACTATTGGAAAGACAGAAGTCCTGCACTGCTTTCACCTACCATAAAAATATGTACCTATAAATATAATTCTAGCTAAATTTCAAATTTTGATATTAAGAAACTTCTAGTATGTAGGATTTAGACCCCTGAGAAATTTGGAAAATAAGACCACTTTTATTCAGATGTTTCAATTGCTTTCAGTTGATTATCTTTCAGTGGAGGAGAACAACTTTTTACTCTATTCCTAGGATTTTTTTCTGTGGACTTCAGATGTTGGAACAGCTGACTTGTCACTGGGAGAAAAATGAATTATTAAGGTGAAGACCTGGACTCCTGCTCCTCTCTGTAAAGCATTTTATAAAAGCAAGGCCTGTGTTTATGGGACTTCTGTTTAAAAGTGATGAGTTACATTTTATGACATAAAGTAATTTCACCTAAGATGCTTTGCTAGACAGAACGTGACTCGTCCTCCCTCCTGTCCTGCAGTTGCAGGAAGGTTTTTATAATATAGAATGCAGTGATAATAAGAATGCTGTGATGGAATATTGTTATTTCTTTCTGCACACTAAAGATGTATATAAGGTCTCCCTTTTTCCAAATGCTCGACATCAGAAAGGTGAAACAATTCACAGCAAGTGACAGCCTAAACCCAACTTTTGTCCAAGGCTGCATGAAACATTTGTTTGATCAGAGGAATGCATTCAATAACATCTCGGAGATAAGGACATTTCCCTGGAACAATGCTGGATGTCCATAACTTGCAGGGTGTGCATTTATTCCATGAATCCAGCTGACAGCTCTGTATAATTTCATATTTTAGCTGACAGAGCTAAAGACATCAGCCAAAGAACGGGGAGGGAATGTCTGACTCCTCCAGCAGCTGATTAATGTGTCAAAGGGAGAGGAAGCAAATATTGAAGAGATATGGGGCACTGCTGATCTGAGTGTGCCAGAGGGGGAACCTGCCCAATCTGTCCCACAGCAGTATTACATCAGTGCTCACAAGTTAGCTCTGCACTTAGAATTCCTAAAATTGAGGCAGCATTTGGAAAAGTTTGTGCCATACACGCTGACATAAATGCACCCACCCATCCAGACTGTTACAGCTCGGGAAGGATTACATCAGCTGAAGGTTTATACAATCATGGCTTGGGCTGGAAGGGACATTAAAACCCATCCAGTGCCACCCCTGCCATGGGCAGGGACACCTTGCACTGTCCCAGGCTGCTCCAAGCCCCATCCAACCTGGCCTTGGACACTGCCAGGGATCCAGGGGCAGCCACAGCTTCTCTGGGCACCCTGTGCCAGGGCCTCCCCACCCTCACAGGGAACAATTCCATCCCAATATCCCATCAATCCCTGCCCTCTGTTTGGCAGTTTGAAGCACTTCCCTCCATCCCTGTCACTATAAGCTGTTGTAAATTGACTCTCTCCATCTTTCTTCCAATTAGACAAGATGGGCCAAACAGCTCTACAGGAATCCAATGAGATTCCATTGCTGAATTTAGAACTATGTCAGTTTCTACTTGTTTTGGCTTTGTTAAATTGAGCAGATAACATGCCCTGATTCTTATAAACAATATGGTTTTCTGATATATTCTTTGTTTATTGTCTAATTGACCAAAATACCACCAATAAACATACTTTTCCTTCTGGCAAAAACCTGATATTTCCTATGAAAACATGACTCTTCAGGAGTCATTCATTTTCCGGAATAGCAAGTTATTCTTGTATTAGATATTTCTGTTTCTGCATGTTACAGAATTGAAAAAATTTGCAGAGGAATAAAAAAAGATTGCTTCTCATAATATTTTGTTTTGAAGCAAGACCTAAAATTCCTGCTAATTCAGATGTTTTCTGCTTTAGCTGTAACAAATAACTGTTGAATATAAACACTTTTTGGAACTAAATTTAGTTTCAGCTCAGTCAGTAACCCTTGATTGTAAAATGCTTTACAAGCACTTTGGAAAAACAGCTTAATTAGGAAATTTGAAGCAATGCTAATTTGCTGATGATTAAATGTACTATCTGCAGCAATTGTTAACAAAATCTAAGTGCTAATTTGCAGCAGAAATTCAACACAAAAATATGATTTAATTTAATCTCCGCAACCAGAGTCTGTATGTCTGAATCTGCTCCATGCTAGAGATGGAAAAATGCCAGTGCCTCCAGTGAGAATGGAAGCAGAAACATAAATAATTTCTGCCTGAAATCTGTCTAATTGGAAAATATTAAACTTGTTAAACATGATATTTTCTCTAAATGAGGCAGCACAAATCGGGAATGCCATTAGGTACAGCTGATTCTGATCCTGGTATTAAAAACACCCTGTGAGTGAATTGAGGACACAATTGTTGGATTTTTTAGGTGAAAACTGACTTGCTTAAAAGCAATAACTGAACAAAAGCTCATTCCTGACAAAGGTCTTCCTAAGATTTCTGACTACCAGCAGAATCTGGCGTCCTGGAGGATGGCAGAACCTAACCAAGAACCCACTGAGTGCTGCAGATTTCCTTTAAGATACAATTTGGCACCTTTTCTTCCCCTTCACAGGCAGTCAGATCCTCTGGCAAGTATCTTATGCCTTGCCCTTTTATTTCTTTTGAAGACTCATAAATGACACTAAAGTCTGACCCTGTGACCCTGGGTCAGCTGGGAAGGAGTAATAAAAACAAAGAGGTTATCCTTGGCCCTTTTCCTGCCAGATTTCCTTGATGAGAGTTCTTTGCTTCCAAGGTTTAATTTATATTTTCCTTTAAGTCTTTTACCTTGCTGTAAGATCCTCACACTCTTTTCTGCTTCCCAGGAAAGTTCTTTTCACCGTCTTCCTCACACTCTCGAGTGCCCAGTGGGTGCTCCCTCCTCCTTTCAGTAATCAACAGAATTTGAGACTTTTCCTTACAATTCTTTGAGTTCCCTCTGCCACCCCTAAAACATCTTTATTCAGACGTGTTTATTTCCCAAGACAAGGCACAACCTTTGTACATTTTTTCCAAGAGTTTCTACCTGGTCTACTCTGTCCTCTTGTAAAGAAGCATTACAAAGAGATTGAGAACAAATAAAAAATTAGAAAATACATCCTAAATCGAAAATATTGTCAAAACCAAAATCTATTTTCTGTGGATCAGATTTTCCAGCCAATGTAAATTAATTAAGAGAGAAAAGGGAAAGCTGTAATCCTATTAAATAACTTCTAAGTGTTCCAGTTGGAGTAGTTTAGAACTGATGGTCAATCTAGTAGGACCGTGATAAATTAGTGTTATTGCACAACTACGAACACTGTAAAAAATTATTTCAGAACTGTGATTGTTTTCGTTTTGCATTTAGAATTTTTTTGTCTAATTGAGGATCTATTTCACAAGTGGTTTCCCGTCCTAGGTTAGAAACAAGGAAGTTGTGTACAGCCATATGTGAAATAACTTGACATTGCCATTTTAATACTGTCTTTAAAATATTAATCTTCCTTTAACTTATTTTACCTATTACAGTGTTGCCCTTTTCTTTACTAAAGCACCCACTCTCTTCTAAATTGCTTTGAAACTTTAATTTCCTTTCTTGTTTCTAGTTCCCGTTTCCCTCTACCTATGCACTTCCTACCAAAGAGCCTGAATCTAATGATATGGATATAACCAGATTTTCTCTACCACTTTCAACTTCAGTTTAATTTGCCATCCTTCCACTGAGAGGAATGAAAGTACAAAATAAATACTCTGTGCTCACAAAGCAGCTATTTTTATTTCTATCAAAGAGTGAATAGAAGAACGAATTCGTAGTGCCTGAGAAATCTTAGTTCAGAAACATCTATTACTTAATCAATTTTTAATTAAACAGGCTGCCTCTTCTCCATACTCCTTGCAGGCTACTTGTTAAACACATTTTTAAGGAACATCTTGTTTTGCTGCACATTTTTTGGACGCAGACTGGGAGATCCCTGGGGCTTCACTATCTCCACACACTGAGTAGCTTTGAAAATAGTATTTGTGAAGAGCATTCAGACTTGCAAGTGACACTGTGTGTTTTTATAATGCAACTGAGATGCCAAAGTAATGAGTATCCTGCAATTATCCCTGAAGGTGTTCTGGTGCATTGGTGAAGGGAAGAAAGGGACAGAAGGAATGGCCTAGGTGTCTTTATGTAAAACAACGTTCATTCATTTCTCTGGTCCTTTGGATTTCCAGCCTTTTCCAACAACTTCGAAGAATATTGGCTTGTAACAAAAATATGCTTTGTGTTAATATGTGAGGAATTTAGGTCACTGAGCATTGTTCATTTTTGTCTAACCCTTGAATTACAGGAGGTTTCCAATAGCCACTGCAGCTAATGAAAGTTATTTCTGTTTTCATACCAACTTGCAGACAAAGAAATGCTGGGGAAAATCTGCAGGGCTGCTGGTTTGCCAGGCCCAGGAGGAAAATGTGCTGCTATCTGATAGTAGGAGTTCTGTTCTACAGAGAAATTAAATTATGATTAATTGACTGATTGATTGATTTAGAATACATTCTTCTCTCCAGAAAACAGACATGGTAGAATTCTTCATGTTCATTGCTTTGTTCTTAGATGTTAAAGTAGGAAAATGGAGTCTAGCAAAGCTGAGGAAGTAGTTTAACAAATTTCTTACGTTTTTGGCTGAAACTAGGCAGGAACTCTGGAGAAAATATTGATATACTGGAGTAGGTATCTTGAAACAAGAAAGTGGCCTGGAAGCAGTTGTGTTAGGAGAATATATGCTCAGATTGATACTTTCTGGAAGGGTTGTAATTGCTTCTTCTTCCTTTTTTTAACGAGTTGTAAAGGCCTTTTTTCACAATTGCCACCACTTCTAATGCAGCCTACATAAACAAAATCAATACAGTGCCCGCATAAAAAAACAACCTTCAAAAGACCCTGGTAGTGTATCCTACACCCAAGTGCCAGAAATTTTCTACAACATTGTGGAAAGGAAAAAAGTCGATTTGCTGAAGTGGTTGCATCTGCCCATAGAAGATGATGTGCTGCAGTTCCAACACTGAGTATGAGAACTGGGAGCCTGTTCCCCTAAAATGATGCTGTTGGCAAGTGACAGGAAAATTACAAAATATGAAGTCAAAGCCTGAAAAGTAGGAAACGTAAAAGCTGAAGTTTCCCACGTGAATTCAGTTTCTGTCTCTTCTGCATGGGCTCTAGGAGAGTTGTTTTCCTCTCTTCCCCTCCCAAGATTTCTGCATAATTCTGTGCACAGACCAGACAGATTGGGATGGCTCCACTTGGTTTAATTAGCAACTGTCCAATAATTCTTCCTTCTGCTCATTGTGTGGCCTTTTTACTGCGTGCTGGTCAAAGCCACATCTGAAAACAATGCTCTCCATTTTCTCCTGCGATTTATTAAGGGATATGTCAGTGGAGAAGAACCACTTCACAACCATTTCATTTTCACAGTGCAGTGTTAAAGTCATTCCCACAGTGAAAACTGCAAACCACAGTACAGACACGGAGGTTGACTGGCCACTCATTTTTGGTGCCAAATTAAAGACAGGCAGGATCTGGATTTTTTTTTTCAACTATTTTGACAGATGTGGAACATTCCCAGTTCCCTTTCCCAAATCTCTACCACCTCCAGTTGTCACCATGAGAGTGCACTTATTTTGTGGGTCACATCCAGGAGCAGCAGTCTAGACAAACAGAAAATGCAGAACAGCCCATCAGCAGCTGACCTAGGAAAAGTTCAGCTTCAGGGAGTTGTCCAGCACCACACTCAAAGTCTGGAGCATGTTATTGTCTCATCCCTTTCCCCAAGGCAGGATTTAGCTGCACAAGTCATGAGACCAGAATCTGGAGAAACTTTTGAAATCAAGAGGCTTCTTAAGATTTTTATCTTTATTTTCTCCAAAGTCTCTGCTCAGACCATGGGGTAAAAATGGAATAGAGTTTCAGCATTTAGCCACAAGTACTCTTTGATGTGCTTGGGTTTAAGCATTTCGATTTTTTTATTAATAATTTTTGTAGTAAAGGGCTCCCCAACATATCTTCCATCCTCTTTGAGTAATATCTAACTGAATAAAAAGGACAAGAAGCAGTAATTGTCTTTTGTCAAATGAAGAACATTGTGAATTTATTTGAAATCAGAACTGCAAAAAACCATGAAGACTATCAGGTTTCAAGGGAATTGAACTTTTCTAAACTGATCTTGGCATTTCTAAGCAGTTTTCCTGAGGTTTTGCCTCATTTGCCTTTTCATCTCTGTAGGTAACACTGTTGTCATGCCATGACTCTCATTTTTTCCCAGAGCGGGCCCATTCTTTGTTGAAAATGACACAGCAGTTTTAGGAACTGTACCCTAAAATCCGTGCACAAAAGCCTGAATTAAGATTACGTGGGAAACGATAATTGCAGCATTTCCCAGCTTTCATCTGCATGCCTTGTCAGATCTAATTTTACCCTCTGTGTGTGTGTGTGTGTGTGCATGTGTGTGCACAAGGGAGACAGAAAGGCCACAAAACAAGCAAGTGAGGCCCTCCAGAAGCAATGTGGAAGTGGTTCTAGTCCGTGGGCATCTTATGGCAGGCAAGAAAACCTCTGGGAGCAGCGTGGAGCTGTAAAATCCAGAGCTTTGAGCTCTGCTGCTCACTCTGGAGGCAGAGGAGAGAGCCTTGAGCAGAGAGCTGCCTGCTCTGAAGGGGCCAGGACCACTGGGGACACCTTCCTGGCTGGATTAGCAGCAGTTTTTGTACATAAAGAAAAACAATTATTTTTTTATATATATATATATGTATATATATAAAAAAATTTAGGTGTCTTGCAAGTTCTGGGAAGGAAATGTGACATACGAAGATGGGATTTCCTGCTCCCACACCTGACCCATGTTCCATTGTCCCTAGTAGATCTTCCTCTTTTCCTAACTCATTTTTGCTGTCTTTTTCACCACTCCACTTACTCTTTCAAACTTAATTTTCTCCTCCTTGCCTCAGTCTGCTTGCTTACGTAGAGCCTGTTCTTCCTGACTCATAATCCATTCTTTTTCCCTGCTTTATTTGCACGTTTTCACCCTTCCAGCCACCTGAGCCCTCTCCATTCCCACTGGTTCCTTGTTTGATATTCGTGCCCCATCCTTGTCCAGCTCCAGTTCACAACAACCCAAAGATCTTTCAGTTCTCTGCAATTCCAAGTTTTTCATAGGCAGGACAAATGGGACGTTCACAGAGTCTGAAGTGTTCTTTTGCTGAGAGAAAAATTCTCTTTTCCTATGCAGGAATCTGATGTTGGTCATGTCGAGCTGTGTTTGTAATTCTTTAAACTTATTTGTAATTCTTTAAACTTGGTTAAATCCGGCTGCATCTTACTGGGAATGACCAGGACAGGAGCATCTGGCCTTCAGTGGTGTCATTGTGAAATTGCTTTTCTACAGTGCCAGGTCTTTTTCTTTTCAGCTGCTTTTTTTTTTTTTCCTGCTTTCAATCAGCAATGTTATTATTATTATTATTATTATTACTGCCATTTATGTGGGTAGAAAAACACATTTTCTCTTCTCTTGTTCTCCGAAATGGCTGAAATGTAAAACAATAATTCAACCTTGGAGTGGCATGAAAAATACCTGCCTACATCTGACAGTAAAGTTTAAGGATCTGAAAATGGGTTTTTCTAACAGAAGTGTCAGGCAATTTCCATAAGCAGTCACAAGTCACCATGCCATGCATTAGCAGAATTAATTCTGGGTTATTCCCTCCATCCAGAAGAATAAAGCAAAACAAAAAGGTCCTTAACATGCAAAGTGTCAAATCTCGGAATCTGAACATGTGGCAATTTCACAAAATGGAACGAGATGTAATTAGTTTTTATGTGCTCGTAACACCCATGGTGAACAATTTATTATATTTTCATTACTTTTATGATGCAGTACCTTTGGTGAGTGCAGGGCACTTCTATGCAAATAACCAACACACAGTAGCATATTGGGAAGTGTCAAACAGTTGGGAAAGCTTTCTTCTTCCTCCTCTGCCCCCTCTGTTCCTTTTTTTTTATTTGCCCCGGCCTGGTTTCAAGGAATTTGGAATTTTGAGGGTTTAACCCATTTATGAGCTCTGGAAAGGCGTCTCCACAAATTTCACTTGGCTGTCCTGTTTCTCAGGAATGCTGCAGTTTTGTTAGGCTATGACAAATACTTTCTTGCTCTGGGAACACAGCAAGGAAGAAAATTGGATTTCATAGCTTTCAGTTCCCAAAACTCCTCAAATAATCTGAGCTGCATGCTTCTCTTTTATCTTTCATTTGTATAAAAAGCATGGTTGTGTTAAGGACATTTTGAGACTCCAGGATTTTCTTTTAGTGACAAACAGACATCTTAAAGCTAAAACACACACAATTGTAAATCGCCACTCCCAGTTTTACAAATCCTGTTGTTTAAAATCTTTACTAAAATACCATTATGGCTTTAAACATCTGGTTTAAACCTTTACATGGGTATTAAGGTACTGCAAGGCTAAATGGGGGAGCTCTGGTTTTGTTGCAAGCCATGTGGTCCTTAAAATTTATTGTTTCCCAGAATATTTCTCTTCACCTCTGCTCTTATGTTCTAAACCGTCCAAACTGAATTCATCCTTCCTTTGTGTTCCTTGTGGCAATGAGAAGAAGTCATGGGCACCATTTTTGAACTTCTGAATGGACATTTGAGAAATTATTTGAAGATTTCTACAATCGAATACGAAGTCAAGGGCATCTTGGAGCTCTACTTAGTGTTGACAATCTCCAACACTTTTATTTTGTGGCAACAAAGAACCACAAAACACTAGCTAAACATAAAAATTAGATGCAACTAGCAGAAGTCTAGGGGAAAATTTCTAGTAGAATATTTTTTGTTTTCACATTAAAAGCTTTAAATTCAATGTGAACTGCTTGATTTTTCCCAGAGGATTTTGTATAGTAAAAATATATTTTTCATGAAAACATTTGGCAATCTCCTGAACATGACTGAAAATCAACCACTCTTTTATCCAGGGAGTAATTTAGTTTCCAGATTTTATGTCTCGCTGGAGAGGAAAGATTCACCAACAATTAACTTGACCAACTCTTGAGAAAATCCAGGGATGGGTAATGAATATAATAAAAAATAATTTGTTCATTAATTTTCTATTATATTATAGAAATTTTTTTTTCTTTTTGTAATTCATTAGAACAAATAATTTTCTTAATTTCCTCATAGTCTCCTCAGCCATTTGACATTAGCTCTTTTTTTCTCTTGAAAAAGTATTTTTGAAATTATTTTATGGTGTCTTTACTTGTAAGAACTTAGTACCAGGTTTTATTCTTAACATCCTCTGAGGTTCAAAGTAGAGAATAGAGAATTCTTCTTATTAAAATAACTTTAAACTGCTCCTTCTTCAGTTTTGTTCCACTGCTCTGATGTAATGAGTGGCTTTAAAAATTAATTTATGAAACTAAAAATGCATTTTCTTTATGAGATGCAAACTGCCTTTCCCAGTGTGCAAAGATGGCTCAATGAAACTATTATCTGTGGAATCCAAATTGAAATAAACCTGATAACTTGTTCCTGCTTGCACAACAATAAACTTATTGCGGGTTGGGAAGGAGAAGGCACAGGGAGTTTGGCACGGAGAAGTCTCTGGGGATGGTGGTTGTGCTTCTCCAGCACCCAACAGCCACCATGAAGTAAAACCTTATTTTCTTCTCTCAGAAAATTCTCACCTTAAAGCTTCTCCCAAGACATTTCTACTCTTGGATGTTTTGTTTCCCTGAATTGTTACCACATTTAAAACATTTTCGGCTCTGATTTCCTAATTTTCAAAGTTCACCCTATTGCATTTTTACAATCATGGCGTTCAGAGATTTCATTGATTTACCTCATTCTGTGTTTGGTTTCTCACTGGCCTTTGCACCCTTCTCATACCTGGGATTTTATTCTCATTTTTAATCATTCACCAGCTGACAAATCAGCAGGACTCAAATCATCATATTCCTCAGTAGCTGATCAATTTTTCAGGAATACATTCCAGATAAATGTATTAAGAAAATCAGAGGTTTGACACTGTGGCAAACAAAACAGGTCAGTCTGGAAAGTACTTTTTATATTGCAGAAAGATCATTCTCTGAGGAGACTAAGAAATCACCAGTTCTTTGGTGTCATGAAGGGATTAATTCTAGGAAATTTTTAATAAAGCGTTGCACAGTAGCAGCTGCTTTTGAAGCAGAAGGGATTTTGCTTTATTTTACACCTGTCAAACATTAATGACTGGCTTTTGCAAGTGCCCCATTAATCTTATTTTATATATATTTTTAAATTGCAGATGAACTTATGTGCAAAATGACCCACAAGCACAGAGGAGTAAATAAGGACACAGCATCCAGGAGTCAAAATCTGACAGCATTAGGCACAGGTTTCACTACCTTTATTTTTCCCATGAAGTTAAGCTTACAAATTCCAGTGACTTTCATTTTCCCATCTCATGCATGGGCCTGAGTCCAACCAGAAAAAGCATTTAATAGCCCTGCTCTGTGCTACTCTCCTATCTTTTTTTTTTGGGGAAAATTTTGTGTAAGACAGGAGCTGTGAATGTCAAAAATTTATCATCCATCCTCAAAGGGAGGACTCTCACATAGTTTTGAGGATTGTAGAGGATATAAGGGAAAAATAGGTTTCATTTAGGAGCAGTCACCAGATCTGTGGCACTTCCCTTGTAAAGGACAAAAAAGTCAGCAGAATGGCTAAAGGATGAGTTTCTTTCTTCATTTAGAAACACTGTTTTTAGTTTCTGCTACCCCATAAGAGATTTTTGAGGGAGGGTAATAATTTTGCCTTTTATGTAGCAGATTTTGTATAAGATTTCCTTAATAAGTTTGTGTCAATGGCGCTGAACTCCTTCAATACCTTTACTGGGAGAAATGTCATTATTTTTGGTGCCGTTGGTGTTTTTGCAGGGGAAAAAAAGAGAGATCACGCGCTTGAAACAGAGAGGTTTGATGTGATAGTTGTAAATATCTCAGCAAAAGCAGACTGAAGTGCTGAACTGTTCCTCTGATAACACTGATAAGTCCAGAGTCAACACAGCCATGGGTCACTCAGATGGTTTGAGAAAGGCTGAGCCTCTTTGTACCCATGGACCCAGAGAATAATGTGTCAGTGCTAACAAAATTTGATTGAAGGCATATGCCAAGGCAGGATAAAAACCATTCACACTTATATTAAATTTACCCATATTCATTTTAATTATAAAGGACAGGGTATATTTTGAAACATTGTTTTCTGAGGCACTGGGGAATGGCAAAAAGAGGGAGCAGATTTATAGAATTAAGTGTGACGTGTGCTGTTGCTTTTCCCAGCTTCAAGAGCAGGGGAAAAACCCAAAATAAACAGATTAACAGAGAGCTAAATGATAAGAATTTTTATCTAAAAATTTGGTAGGCAGATAGGAGGAATTGATGAGAAGTGCTGCAGAGCACACTTTTGAGCCTTGTATTTTAGCAGTTTCAAGTAGTGGTCCCATGTGTTTGGATGCCAAAAGTATTTTAAAAGCGCCAGGAAAGTGAAAAGGAGTTTAATGAAAAATATTTCATGGCCCGTTTTACTAAAAGAATTTGTTGGTCTCTATCTAGTTCACCAGTTTCAAGGTATTTGAAAATTTTAGCATGTGCTTTCCTTATTTTATTCATGTGGTTTTTTCCTTGCATGAAGGCAGCCACAGACTTTTGCCTTTGGAAAGTGACTCTCTCTTTTTTTTTTTTAAATAATATTCTGTTCTATGCATTAAAAAAACATAGAATTTATAATATTCTATTATCTATTATATTATATAATATATTAATATTTAATATTATATTTATATTATATAATAGATAATAGAATATTATATAATAAAATATATATTATGTATTTTATATTTTATATATAATTTTATATAATATATGTTTTTAATATATTATATTATATAATATTCTATTTTATAATAATATTCTGTTCTATGTGCATTAAAAATGCCTCTCAAAGAGGGTTGCAACTTGTCCTTGAGCATGAGATAATCCTTATTTCAAACATGGTGAAGTCCCACCAAGATTGCAGCTGTGGCTGTTTGGAATGACTGCACATTAATAAATATTGCCAATATTTATTTCTCCCATTTCATTCAGTCTGGGCCATCAGTTCTAAACTGTCTCCAGTAGGTTTGTCATTGTCAAAGGCATGTCACGAACTTTGTGACTTCTCTGCTGCCTCAGGAGCTGTTGAAATTCAGCAGGCAGCTGCAAGGGGATGTCCTGATTAAGGAAATTGTCTTTTGCAGCCTCTGTTTATTTGCTCAGCACTTTGCATGAGCAGAGGCCAAGCTAAAAGCCAATGTCTTTGGAAACATGGAAAGGAGCACAGGGGGACTAAATAAAGTCACCAGGGAAAGGAAGGGCCTGCTGTGCACACACCAAGTGCTGTATTTGTCATGCCAAAACAACAACAAAACCTCACTGTGAATGGGGTTTTTTACCAGTTAAATTTCTCTAAAATCAGGTTATTATGCCTTTCATGGACTATAGGTACATATATTGAATATTAGCTTTACAGGGTGACTCAAAGGTCAAACAGAAGGTGAATAGATAAAATGGAATATTTTATTAGTAGCTCTGTACTGATTCCTCATGTTTGCTCCTCAAGTTGGTGGTGTGTAACCACTCTCAGGCAGATGGTTTGAAAGCTGGTAAAGTTCTGACGAACTTCAGATTTATCAGGGCCAAAGCTTCAGGTGTTTTTAGGTGCAAACACTTCCAGCAAAATGCTCTTCAAAGAAGGGGAAAACACAATTTTTGGTCCATGTTAAAGCCACATAACCCTTGAATCTCCCCATGACAAGTGGGCCCCAAATTCAGCGACTTTAGCAAAGTTTTTCAAGGCTAAAACTTGTGTGCTTTGTTAAATGGATGAACCATCATGAATTGTCAAGGCTCTTGTAATTAAAAATGACACTGGGAGCATTTTAGCAGCACAATTTTTGCTGTTTTTCTTTTAAAAGCTATTTGAATGTTCAGCCTCATGGCTTCTAACACGTACACATGAAGCAGAAGCTGCCCTCCGCTGCATCCCACTTCATTATCCAGAGAAACACTGTCCCAGGAGTTAGGGGAAAGCCACACACAGCATCTACTGTATGTTATTGTTGGCATCCTGAATTGGCACGGCTGCTACAATTAAACAGCAGCCCCAAAAGATTCCCAGCTCTGTGCTCTTTGTCAAGGCTTTGACACTGGGAAGAGCAAAGCACACACAAGAGACAGAGGCAAATCATGCTCTGAGTGGTGCAGGAACTGATTGATAGGGAAGAGAACATCCTACAGGGAAATACAAAGGAGAAAGGAATTTTTATACAGAGAAAAAAAAAATTTAAATCAGAATTAGATTTGCTGTTAGTGATGTATGAGGTGAAACTGGAAGGAAAACTTGAATTTAAAATGGCAGCGGAATGATCTTGCAGATGTCACAATTTTCCCAACAGTTTCTTTCATTCACAATTTCAGCAAAAAGAAATGATAGTTTCATAGATGCCAGAGGGGTTTTTTTTCACTTCTAAAAAGAAAATATTTATGAACAAACTTACATAGTTTAAAAACGTTGTTTCCAAAAGGCCTCAGGAATTCTTTCTTCTCCATTGTGTAATGCACATCTTTTAATTCTTCAGCTTTTTTAATAATAAAAAAAATAAATTGTTAAACTATGCTGGAAGAGCACATCTTTTTGAGCTCTGTTGTTCACAGTTCGGGATGCTCAGTCCCTGATGCTGGTCAGTGGCACCTTGATGTGTCTCATCATCATTGTCAGAAATGAAGCATTCCTCTCTTTCAGTTTACCAGAAGAATTCTGTGGAATCTCTATGATCTTGTTGAACGTTCTATCACTTTTTGTCTTTCTAAATATTCACATCATCATAAGGTAAAGAGAACTGCTCTTCTAAATAAACCATCTTCACCCTACAATCACAATATATTTGCTGTATAAGAGAACCATGACAAAAAAAGGAATATTTGAGAGCTATTCAATCCTCCATGAAGTTTAACCTCTACAAGGCATGGTTTTTTTCTAGATTTTGGTCCAATAGTGAAGTGTCACTTGAAGTAACTTTGAGTTCAGAGATCTAAAACTTGGTATTGTCATCAGCTTTCTCGTGTCTTGCTCAGAAGCAGAACAAGGTGGTGAATCTTAATTTGAATCAAATAATGCAGTGTTTGGTTTTTAACAAGAATATCACAGAGAATGTGCCAAGAATATTAGTTGTTGAGGGTGGTATTTGATAACAAGGAATTCTCTTCAGTCTCCTCTTTGCTCTCAGTGTTTTTTGAGGAATTATGAGGAATTTTTTTAAAAAAGAAACATTTTAAAAGCTAATCCAACTCTCCTCTTCAATTTTCCTCTCTGAAAATCAGAAAGATCCAGAGCAATAAGCATTAGAAGACCAAGAGACAATTCCATTCCCTAGATATAGATATTTATAGGTAGGTACAACACCTGCTGCCATTCCTGCCATTTCCTCACTGTCTGAGATTCAGCCAGACTGAGAGGAACCTCATTTCCAGAGATTTCTCCTCTTCATTCTGTCCTTGGAGTGATATTTCTGTAACTATTCTCTAAACCCCCTCTGTTCAGCATTGTGAGAAATTATGATGGCAGGTCTGTCCTGAGGTCATAAGAGCTAGAAAGAAGACTCTTTAAGTGAATTAATATTTGTTAAAGTTAAACAATGAGGAAGTTCCAGTACTGATTTTCATCAGTTAATCAATTAATTAAGTGAAACACAGTAGAAAATATTAAAAAGTGCCTACAGGCCATCCAAAATTATATTTACAATCCTAAATCATACTGTGAGTATACACAGCTTAAGCTTCTTTTAACAAATGTACTGAGCCTAAGGCCTCTTCAAGTCTTCAGACACTTTGATTTTATCTAAATATGAATGCATTTTTGCTTCATTTAATTTCTTTTAAACCCTGATGTCTCTGTAAGACTCATGTATCAGTGCCTGACAAATTTGAAAGGAAGTATAATTATCAATTAACAAACAGCACTCTGCAGGATATCCCAGCACAAAGGAAAACAGCTTGATCTACAAAAGTGACCTTTGCCACCACAGCAATAGGCAAGTCAGGATTCTTTCAAGATAACAAAGAATTGGAACAAGGCCATGGCTGAGGAATTTGCAGATATGAGGGGCTGCTTATCTCCTTCTGTGCCTCTGCTGTGTGTATACCCCAAATTCTTGCCATCAGTGATGTGATGGAATGTACAGATTACTCTGAAATTCGCAGTACAAGGATCTTCCTAGGCCAGAAAAATGGCTTGACCTTCTCATGGTCTAAATAAACTGCTTTGCCTCACAAGGAATCTTTTCTTGGCACTGATTGCATTATCTGAAATATTCCTCTGGCTGGATATGTGACAAAGGGCAGGTTGAGATGCTGTAGCTGTAGGGTATTTATTTATTTATTTCAAAATTAAGATGGAATGATCAGAATTTGTCTGAATGTTGTATGAGGTCATGAGCTCTGTGTGTCCCCTGAGTGTCCATTCCCTGAGAGGGGATCCCAAATGGTCACTGCCTGCCAGGAAACTTTTCCACAGTTAACTCCCAGTAGGGTGGAACAACAAAAGCCCTGCCTCTAAAACAAGTTTATATAATATAGCACTGGCTTTGTTTGAGTGAATACCATTTATAAATAAAGAGATCTTGCAAACAAGAAAATATAAAAATAATATTTCTAAACACAAGAGCTTCCCTCTCAACATGCAATTTGTGGAGGCACATTAGAACATTTTCATTCCATGTGCTGTAAATTTTAAAAAGTGTAATAGAGGAAATAAGACAATTGCAGAAGCCAAAATCAGAAAATCAATTGAGGCATAAAGCAGAGACAAGGATAAAGCTATAATTATGGTTGATGTTTTTGAGAGGGTATGAATATACTTTCATAATTTATTGCTAAACTGTCGTAAGAAACGGTCCATGAGATTAAGCAATCTAAATGGAAAACTGAATTATTTGACTTACTGAGTCAAAAGTGACTTGCTGAGGAAATACTCAAATCAATGCATATGTTCAGGCACAGTTTACTTCATAAATACCTTCCTCTAATATTTTTTCATTTTATGAAGTTGGTGATATTCTCTAAAATCTCATGTGTTGTTTCCCTGATGCAGACAGCATTTTCAGAAAAGCAAGAGGAAACTGGCAAAAACATCTGGGAAGACTTTACAGTCACATTAACCAATGCTATGTTGTTTCATATTGATCTAAACCCAGCTGAGATTAAAAGCAATGATTTTAAACCTTTCTCAATACCAGGAGATCACCACTGATGTGAGAGGTTTGTTTAATGAGGAGTATCTGACACAAAAAAGTTTCTCCCCATTTAAGAGGGGAGGGTGAAGTGAGAGAATTGTTTTTTTCATTTTAAGGGAACTAAAACATATAAAATTATTGGCCTCAAACGTCCAACCACTGTTTGACTCCCCAAAATCATTGCACTCACAATATTTGTTGTGCTCCTGATCTACCTGCTATGACAGACTTCACAAGAATGCTTTATAAACTTGTATCTTTAATTAAAAAAAAAAAAGAAGAAGAACAAATTTAGCTTTTTTTTTTTTTTCTTTTTTTTCTTTTTTTTCTTTTTCCCCAGCTGATCAGGGAATCTGAGTGGGAATTTAGGTTAAAATTTACTTCCTAAGGAAAAGTAGTAGTTTCATTTGCCTAAAAGTACTCTAAAACATCCAGTTCAGGTCTGTTCTCCTATCAGTGAGGAAACAGCTGGGGACAGAGTCGTAGTCTGCTCTGATAGTAAAGTTTTCTGCCTCCCCACCCTTCAATGAATGGGTTTAAATGCCTACATGAATAAATCCAGACACATTTTTTTGTCTTTAAACACCCTCAGATAACACTCTGCCTGTTCTGGGGTACAGGTGTTTGTTGTGATTATCAAAGGCCAAAGCTTGTGACCAGACACAGAACCACAACACCCAAACCAAGCTCTTGTGCCTCGAGATTTGTCTGTGGGGCAGGTGGCAGAAAACAGTCCCAGTTTTATGTATTTGTTTGATCGTTTGTTTATTTATTTATATTTGTTTGCATTGTGCAAACAGCATGAGACATACAGCCAAATTAATCGTCGTTTCAGTTGTAATTGGCAAAACAAAAGCTGATTTCCAAAAGGATTGATCTTTCCTGGTGGCTTTTAGACTGGGAGCAGAAAAATACCCCTGCACTGTCTTCAGCTCTCAGGAATTGCAAACAAGTTTGGCAAAACATTCTGGCGGCCTCAAGAGCTGAATAAAGACGAGTTTCCTAAGGCTACTTACTTTAACTCTTCTAACCTTAATTATTGTTCTAAAATTAATAAAACCTGCCTATCTAGATTTTTAAGAGAATAGTTTTGATTATTCCTGAGTCATTGCCTCAGCTTTTGTGAGGATTATATTCAGATTTGCTACCTGTGCTGAAGGTAAGAGCAGAATGTTCCTCAATTAATTCTGTTTTGTGTGATCCTGGCAGGGCTCCTGGCTCCTTGTGAGTCAATGGCAGAGCTTCACCCACTCCCCTTCAGTCGGGATTTCATTAAATGAATATTTTGGGTAATTAGGGACGAATCATGAGACTCCTGATTCTTGTTCCTAATGATCACAAATAGGATCCATGAAATGCCTGCTGGAGTTAATTGGAAGACCAACGTTGCTTTCAATGGACTTCAGTTCAGGCTTTTTATTTTGCGCACAGGCACTTGTATAATTTTTTGCTTGTTTTTTTTTTTTTTTTTAAAGGCTTTTGAATTCACGATGGCACTTCCCCATTTCCAGAGGTCCCACACTGTCCCATATTCCTGAGCCCCAAAGTGGACACTGCTGGGTCAGTTGTGTCCCTTCCATGACGTCAGTCCTCGTGTGATGGTCACTGTTGGTCACCATCCCTGGTTCAGAACAAGGCAGGGGATTGTCCTCTCATGCAAATTCCCCTCCTCCAGATCTGCTTTAATAACTTGGACCTAAACTTTCTCCTTTCCTACTACCCAAAAATTAATTTGGTTGTCCAGTATGTTCTGCGTTTCTCATAATTCCTTGCTCACAGCACCACCTCAGTTCCTCTCTCTTGCAGTTTTAATTATAATTTATCCACTGTTTTCATCGTGGGACAACTTAATTTAGGAACACAGAGAGAAAAAGTGGCTGAGCCAACTGAACATCTCTTTTTTATAAATATATATAAACATAAAATTTCTGAAATCGAAGTGTTTTCCAGGACACAGTTTAGGATAGATCTTCACAAGTGGGTTAAAATGGTATACTTTTTTAGGAATTAAAGTGAGAAAAATCAGAAAACACTGCCTGGTTGTGATCTCTCGGTGTTCTTGTCATGGGATATATAATTCCAGCAAGGATTTCAGCCTGAAAATTTGGTCTCTGGATAAGAATTTGCTTTCTTTCTAAACCAGAAAGAAACCAAGCCAAGCAAATATAAAAGAGCAGAGAGGAAGCTGGGAAAAGTCAATTTATATTGAACTTTTGAGGAAGCCTTGTGATTTTTTCCCCCCTCTTTTAAGTTCTTTCTTCAAATTACTTCAATTACTTCAGTTCTTCTTTCGTACTTTACTTCTCCTTCAGAGGAGGAAAGGAAAGGAAAGGA
>VZRV01005513.1:0-10901 GCA_013398115.1 Falcunculus frontatus
CATCCATCCATCCATCCGTCCCCCGTCACTGACTCAGCCCATGGCTCCATCCCTGCTTTAGCTGCAGTTCTTGGCAGCGGGGATGGGATCAGGGTCCCATGGCTCTGAACCACCCTCTCGTGCTGTGCCTATTTTGGGAGCCTCTCCAGGCTCTCTCCGGCTGTTCCCGCAGGGCGGGGCAGTGACTCAGCCCCAGCTGGGTTCGCGGTGGCTACGCTCCTTTCCCACGCTGCCTGAGCCTGCAGAGGTGCTGCTGCTGCTCCAGGCAGCCTGGGGCAGGCTCCAGGGGCAGAGGGTGCTGGCTGTGGGATTTGCTCGTGTACCAGAGAGCCGTCACTGCAAATACCACAAACACTTCCTGAGACATCTCCTCCTGCTCCCTCTGTCTTGGGTCCTCTTCTCCTGCTTTCTCCTGCGGGAAATCATTTCTGTGTGATTTCTGGGTTACCCTCAGGAAAACAAAAGAAAAATATTTGGGATAGGCACAGCCAGTTTCTCATTGCACAGCCAAGAATGACAGAAGCCAGTTAGATGTGCTGCTGCCTGGGAAATGCAGGGTGCCACTGAAATCCTGCCAGTGACCCTGCTCCAATGATACTTTCCTGTGTCTTTCCCCTTCGGGTTGCATCTCCTCCCCTGGAAGGAAACAGGGGAGGATCAAATTTCACTGCGGGTAGAACGTGCTAAAGAAAAGCTGAGGGTGGAACTCAAAGGCTCACAGATAATCTCCAATTTTCCCCTTTATGTTTTTGGAACATTTCTTTCAGCCCTGGGAAAATCAGTGGAACAGATTTTCCTGTTCTGCCAGGAGAGATCCTCGTTGATTGAAGCAGGAGTTACCTGTACTGGGAGAGAAAGAGGCTTCCTGGAGAAAGAGTAGAAAACATTGAGGAAAAAAGCACTGAGATGCACAAAGCAAATCTCTGCTGCCCTTCACAGTACAGCACAGGCTGAGGCACCTCCCACACTGGAACTTGGCCTGGGGAGCCAAAAGCAGTGACAGGGACTGCTTGAGCTCATCTCTCTCAGTGAGATCCTTACCTTGTGAGGCTCTTTGTGGAGAGAAGTGCCAGGGGAAGGCAGGAGGAACTCTCCTTCTCTGGGAAACTATTTGGGTTTTGCAGTGCCAGGAACCTCCAATAGATTTATGACGTTTGAAAATTTCCACCTGCTTTTTTCCCATGGCATTCCCTTGGGAAGCCAGACCCACCTTGGACATGAGGGGGTTCTTCCCTGCTGCCCACCCTGGGGGGGTTTGGCTGCTTTGCTCCTCATCTGCAGAAATGCAGCCAAGGCAGGGCCCCTGCAGGTTCTGCACCCACACAGTGCTGAGCTCTGGGACTGCTGCAGGAACTGTGCTCAGCTCTGGCCACCTCCCACCTTTAGGACACTCGAGATCTCATCCAGGACCTGAAGTATTGACCAAAGTATTGATCAAGACCAGATCTGCTTCCTAAAAATGCCTGTCAGCAGTTCCACCTTCCCAATGGCATTTCCTGGTATCCTGCAAAGATTCCAGGAAAGCGCTCTTTTTGTGCTGAAACACTTTCTTGGTCTCCATCAGCTGGGATTAGGGGGCTGGGAGCACCAGGGATCTCATTTCTGCACCAGGGATCTCATCTCATTCCTGCCACCACATCCAGAGGGAGTAAGAGGGAGGTGATTACATCAAAACCTCTCATCAAAGCCTTTCCTGCATGAGAGCATCAAGCTGCAGGGAGTTGTGATGGGAGTCAGGGAAGCATTCCTGGGGCTTGGGAGTAGATGCCACATCCTGACAAACTGCTCTCAGTTTTCTTTATCTGGGAAACGTTGCTCTGGATGTCACTGCTGCCCCCACCCTCATGGGAAGATGTTGTGAAGGCTCAGGCAGAGCTGCAGCGTTTTCTGCATCCCAGCAGTGCAGAGGAGAGGCTTCCTGGTGCTGGATAAAAGGAACATGGCCCTGTGTTTGGGATGCCTCCTGGGGGTCCCCCAAAAGGCTCTCCTGAGACAAAGACAAGCTTAGGAAGCACCAAAAAAGGGGCCAAGAACTATATGGGATCTGTAACAACTTCTGTGCAAGATGCAGTCAGCAGGGCTGGGTAATGTGGGAGAGCTGCCAACGAGGGCTGTACAGAGGGGCCCAAAGCCCTGCCTGTTCCAGGGCAGGTAAGCAGGGAATGAGTCCCCGTAGGGGTGCTGCCCTCTCCTGAGCCAGCCCCCGCTCCCAGAGGAGCTGCCCTGGGGTGGGTGCTGGGGGGCTCTGGGTGCAAATGCCAAACTCCTATGCACAGGCACATGTGGAGCAGGGCCTCCTGCCATGGGCTGCCAAGTGTGCCCCACAGTGTGCCCTGGGGGGCTGTGGCACTGCCACTGTGTCTGGCCATGGGGCCACAGCAGAGCCTGTGCTTGGGGTGATCCCACCCAGCAGCTGGGAAACTGAGACAGAGGGACTCTGCTGAGCCAGTTTGTCCCAGCAGGAGCCTTGTGTGTCCCTGCAGGAGGTGTTGGTGCTGTGAGGTCCTCGGGACTGTTGAGGTTTCTGGCTTGGGCTCAGTGCTTCCTGCAGGTGCCCTGCACAGGTCAGGGTGGAATCTGGGCCATGGAATTCTCTTGGATGGGAAGTGGTGTGGCCTGGGAAAGTCAGGAAGTTCTGGTGCCTGGGACCTATGGGATGGAATCCATGGACCTGAATCCCATGGACCTGAAAATGAA
Source organism: Falcunculus frontatus (assembly GCA_013398115.1). NCBI lineage: Eukaryota > Metazoa > Chordata > Aves > Passeriformes > Falcunculus > Falcunculus frontatus. The sequence goes on from VZRV01005513.1 coordinate 2,698, forward strand.
GCATGGGGTCTGCCCTGAAGCATCACAGGTAGAGAAAGAGGACTCAGACGTTGTGCTGTGGGATGGGAAGGGGCCATGCCAGGGGCTGCCTGGCTGGTGGGATGAGGCTTTTCTGGTGGAGCCCCATGGATTATTGGAGATCCAGGGGCTGTAGGACCTGTACGGTGTCCAGGGATTTAGTGCCCGCTCTCTTTGGGACAACGAGTGCTCTGTGGGTTCTCTGCACCCTGTAGCAGCCATTTTCTCCCCTTGAATCCTGCTGCAAGTCCCGTGAGCTAAACCAGTGCATCTGTGAGTGTCAGAGCTGGGCTCTGAAGGGACCCGTTCCAGAGCACAGCCAAATCCCACTTTGGTTGTCTTTTCCTTGCAACCTCCCTGCGATCTTTGTGTGTGTCCACAGACTTCCCTATCCAAAAATGGGCTTCTGGCATGTGTCCACACACAGGATAGACCCCAAAAAGGCCCAGGGATTTCTTGGGATTCATGTCACCTGCTGCACAGGGACAGAGATCCAAGCATATGGTCATGTGTTGGCTCCACTGGTGAGCAAGAATTAATTTCCCAGCTGGAGGTGTGTGCTGAGCCACACTGGCATGTCCTGCCCTTCTCCAGCATCCAGGGAGCTACTCAGAAACGGACAGTAGGACTCACCTGCATCCCTTGTAGACACTCCAGACTGGGTAGAAGGCAACTCGCTCTCCCAGCCAGTCACTGATATGACCTTTCTTAGATGTGACTTCAGGTGGGATTCATGCCTGAAGAAGCTGCAGACTGGACATCCCCAGTTGGTGATGTTTGTGATGTCAAATTTAATCCTCCCAAGGGCTGCTGGATGTGCTATTCCCGAATGGGCTTTTATAAAACAATTACTGATGTACCACATTCAAAGCCAGCCACAAACACTCCTGCTGTGCCAGGGCCCAGGACCAGTCTGAAGAAGGAGTGATCACAGCTGAAATGCAATTAGGTTTTGAAGGGCTGTTGGGTCCACCCAAAGCTGGTTTAGACATTTGAGTCTGGGTGCTTTGCCTCTGTGCTTAATCCTTAAGTGCTCACCCACCCTTCAGCAGCCTGAGCAGAGCAGCAGAGGCTGCTGCTGGAAAGCAGCTCTGAGCCACGTGCAGGGGGTGGTACCTGTCCCTTGTCCCTTGCACGGGCTCACAGACTGTGCCCAGCCTGTCTGATGGGCTGCAACTCCTCTGTCCATGAGATCCTGGCAGTGGTAGAGGACTATTCCCCAGCCTTGCCTCGAGTAAATACCAAACACGGCTCAGAGCTGAGCTCATTCCCCTTTGCCAGGTGCCTGCTTTGAAGAGTCTTCTGAAGGAGATCAAGAGGTGCTGCTTCCTTATTCCCTCCACGAGGCTGCTGCAGTGCTTGCACACCCCAGTGTTCCCCAGCACTGGGAATCCAAAGTCCTTTGCTCATCCTGCACTTCAGCTCTCCCTGTGTGCTCTGGCCTCGTGCTCCTTCAGGGTCTGATGGAGACACCAAATCCTTTGATGCTGCCAACAGCAATTCCATGGAGCAGACTGGGAGTCCCCAGAGGGCACAGATGCAGCCTCCAATTTGGTCCTGATTAGCAGGAAAAGCCTGGGCTCAACAAAAGCCTTCATACCCACCACCACAGGCTCCTACTCCAAAACAGCAACTTAGATGCTTTTAAAGTGAAAAGGAAAGGGACAGGGGAAGTTTCCAGGCAATGTGGGCTGCATTCATCATCCTGAAGCCAAATCCCAGCATATCCCAGCAGTGAGGAATTCCCTGAGGAAGGGCAGAAGGCAGCTGGCCTGGGTAAGCAGCAGGAGAAAGAGGTACCAGCAGGTGTTTTTCAAACAGCTGAAGATGAAAATAGGAAAGGCTTCTCAATCTCTTCCAAGTTCAACATAAACTACGCTAAACCTGCCAAAAGTCTTTTCCATTTTGTGATGCCTGTGAGAAAAGGGGAGGATTCCTACAAGCTCCTCTACCTGATCCATCAATGACATTCCTGAGGATGAAGGAATTTTGGGGAACTAGAGACCAGTAAGGAAACGGAGATAAATGACAGAAAAACATCAACACAGTGAAATGTTAAGTGATACATGTGGGGTGAAATAATCTTATCTTTTGTGAGATGGGCATAGAGGTGACTCCACGGACCATTCATGGACAGCCCACCCCAGTGACAGCTCAACAAAGACTCCAAGGGAATATCAGGTATGGACAGGGATGGAACAGAGATCAGGAAGGGCTCTGATGTCCCAGCACAAGCCCAGGCTCACTCACCTTCTGTCCCTGTGCTGTTCTGGGCTCCTCAGCCCAGGAAGGAAATCATTCCATGGGACTAGGTCCATGAGCTGCTGGCTCTGTGTGAGGAACTTCTCCGAGCTGGGCCTGCCCAGCCTGGCCCAGAGAGAAACTGGGGAGGATCACCCTCACCACACCTTTTAAATATCAGAACCAGGGAGCTTCAACCACAGCTCAGGTGGGGCAGGTCCAGGAAGATCTGAGGGGTTATCCCTGCCACAGCCTGATCCTTTCAGCAGTGACACAAATGACAAGCATGGTAATTAACTTTTTCATGGACTGGAGTGATGGCTGTGAAAGCTCCTGGGAGAGAAACCCACTGAGGATGAAATCATGGAATCACAGAAGATCCTGGGCTGGAAGGGACCCACAAGAATCCTCCTGTCCAGCTCCTGTCCCTGCCCAGACACCCCAACGATCCCACCCTGGGCATCCCTGGGAGCGGTGTCCAAACGCTCCTGGAGCTCTGTCAGCCTCAGGGCTGTGCCTATTCCCTGGGAAGTCTGGGCAGTGCCAGGCTGGAGGAGATGGGATTTACAGCTTCCTTACTCCTGTTGGATAAAGCAGAGCAGTCCAAGCTGATTCCTGCTGCAGGGTAACAGGGTTTTTTCAGATCTTTTAGACCTTTCTTCTTTCCTAACACTGGCAAAACAACCAAAACAAAATCATCTGAGCCAGAAAGCTTGAAGAAATTCCAGCAATTTTTATTGATTTCAGCTTTTCCAATGAAGCAAATACATACAGTGCAGCCAAAACAAAACTCTGAGACGTTTTTCTCACATATCTATATCTTACAGAATACACTGTAGAGCTATGGACTGGTAAGGCTGAGTTGGTCTCACACTGGTGTGTGTTCAGAGAGGAATAAAACTGCCTTCGACTCATCCATGAGGCTTCTGAAATGCCAGGGTGGGATTGTACACACACAAAATAAACAAAGCATTTATAAGAAAATTGACCCAAAAAAGCTCTGCTGTGCCCAGGACAATGAGGGTGGTGTTTATTTACACGGCTGGGTGTCCAACTGCTCCTGTTCCTGCTGCTGCTGGCCACGCTCCTTCTTCCTCCTCAGGAATTCTCCATTCCTGTGCGACAGACCTGCCCTGTCCCTGTCCTGGGGGTGTGCCCTACCCTGGCTCTTCAAGGAGCAAGGAACAGGAAACCAGCTCATCAGAGAGGATGTCACAGTTAAAATCATGCCTTAAAAAAAATACCTCCCCAGAATGAAAAAAATTATACTGGAAGTGAAAATAGCATTAATTTATGTTGGAGGGAACCTCACTGAGCTCCCAGAATTGCTGGTTATGAGTAACACCACTTATTCCAATAAGTCTGATTTTCCCTTTGCTTCTCACAGCTGGGCATCAAAGTCACTTCATTGACTTGGGTGGAGTCTGGTGTCCAGATTTTAAAGAGAGAATGAGAGGAAAACAGAGGGTATCAGAGAATTTCCTGGGGAAGATCCAGCTGCAGAACAGCCCTGGGATGGCAGAATGGTTGGTGTTCCTGCAGCCCACGGCTCTCCTGAGTGAGCTCTGCACTGAGGTTTGCAAGCAGGGACAAAGAGCATCCTAAAAACAGCTCAGTGGGAGGAACATCTCTGGTGTGCCCAGCTCAGGGCAGGGACAACATCCCAGCCAGGTGAGATTGCTCAGGGCTGTGCCCAGTCATGTTTGGAAGAGGTCTGAGTTGGAGACAGATTTTATTTTCATCATTTTGTTAGCTTTGAAAAAAAACTGTAATAAAAACAACTGTAACAATGGTTTTTGTAATAAAATTTATGTGAATGACGAATCTGTCTCCTGGAGTCCAATACTCACTAATGAAATCTCCAGTACCTGTAAATTGAATTGTGAGCTGATGATCATAAAGCTACGGGTCTTTGTGCCTTGTGCAGTGACTCAGTAACTGCATTAGGGGTGAAAGCAGCTACAGAGTTTTAAAAGAAAGCCTAAATCACAGCCAGTTAGAGTGAATTTCCTCAATATTCCATTATTCCGTTTTGTAGTTGTTTCCCCAATTCATTTTCCAGAGAAAAGCATCCGCTCCCAGGACTCGTGTTGGATGTGTCATTACAGAACAAACCCGAATCCAAAACTGCACAGAAACTTCACGCCCAAACTGAGCCAACCCTGTGGATGCTGCGGCCCTTGGGGACATCCACAGATGGGTCCTGCCCAAAGCATTTGGGACATTTTGCATCTGGGAATCCACATCCAGCAAGGCAACTGCTGGGGAGGTGGAAGGGCTTTGCCCACGGGCTGGTCTCTTTGCTCTGTTTAAACCCTCCTGAAACACTTCTGTCCTACTGGATTCTCCTGGTTCTGCCTCTCCACTTCAAAGGGGCTTTTTTTCCCTCTCTCATTTGGCTGCAGCTCAGCACAGAAAGCTCCCGACTGAACGTGGGCAAAGAGTGGCTGCTCATTAAAGTGCACAAGATGAAGCCACCCTTTGTAGCCCAAGAGAAAAAATAGCTGGAAATTATCTCCCTGTGTGGGCAGAGCTTCCTGTGCTCCAAATGGGGACCAACAGGGGCCACCTGCAGCTGCAGCACAGCAAACCCAAACTTCACAGGGGTTCTTTAGTGGGCACAAATCACCCCATGGATGTGAACTGAACATCCTGAGTCTCCAACTTAGGAGCCTGACACTTAAAGTGAGACTGCTTTTCCATTTCCAGGCTCATGATCCATCCTTCCCAAGCACCCCTGATGTTTGAAGAATGGGGCCCTGTGCCCCTGCACCCTTGAGGAGTAATAACCAGCACAATAATCCTGTGTATGAAAACAGGCAGCAAACACAGCCTCAGCTGCTCCTTCCCCGTGAGTCTGAGCTGTGTCCCCTCCACGGGGAGGGTATTTTTCTTCTGGAGAGAAGAAGCTTGTAAGAATTGAGTTGCCCTGAAATGAGCTCAGCAGTCCCCCATCACAGCCTCAGCATCATAGGCAGATTAATGCAATTCAAGATCCCGAGAAATAAAGCATTTCCAAACCTGACATCACACAGTACTCACACTCCTTTGCACATTAATACCAGTTCTTTACATTGATCAATAAAAACAAAATATGATTAAAGAGGCCACATCCCACCCTTCTTTCATTGCTGTGGCAGTCAATGATTCCAGGGAAAAAACACTTGGCCTGTCCTGCTCAGCTTCTCAAATGCCACCTTTGTCCAGGTAGAGTCAGGAACTGGAATTGTTCTGGTGCTCAGAATGGATCAGGACCTGGGAATGTTCGAGCTCTGCAGCTGTCCCCTCACAAACAGCTTCAGGGAAGGGTGATCGAGGCCTGGGAGGGAGTCTGCAGGTGTCAATTTGCTTCTTGAGATAAGAGTTCATGTGACAGGAAAGAAAATGCTAACAATTATCAGAGAAAAATCCTAAGCAGAGAAGAAGCCCGTGTTCATAACTGTTCGGAATAACCAGCCTTGGAAAGAAGAGCATCCTTGTGTGTATCTGTTAATAATGGCCAGATGCAAAGGGGAAACTTGACCTAAAATTGACTCTTTTTGTTTTTGTGGATAAAAATATGTTGTGACAAACTTTTAGCATGGCAGTATTTGGTGCATGGATAGGGTGGAATTGGAATAAAACCCTGCAAGGGGTTAAACTGGACAATCACCCTGACTTTGAGTGGAAAACAGGGGACTAAGCTGGAGGAAGATCCTGCTCCCCACGTGTGCTCTGTGTGTGCTGCCTGCACACACCTCCACATCACACCCAGAGTTACACAGACACACTCTTGGCAAAAAAATAATTATTGTCATTGAGAAAGTATATCAAAGTCCCTTCTCCCCCCTAAAAAGAAGAAAATGCTTAAAAAGATCAGTGTCATCCACATGAAATCCACGTGTTTGGTTTGCTTTACAGTTGAGTTGAACTCAGAAACTCTCTACATCTTTAACATCCTAAGGAATTGTGGAAGGGTTGTTCTTCCTGGACCTGAACCAACTCCAAATTCTGAAATGGAAAAAAAAAAAAAACAAAACAAAGAAAAAGCAGAACCCCAAATAATTAAAGCATTCAAGAGATATTTTCATTAGAGCAAACCCCAGCTTTTAATCTTTTCTCTGAGCCTGGCTGCAGTTTCTTGGCTGCCCATAGCTTTTCACCCTGGACATCCACGCTCCTCAGAGTCCAAGTGAAAACATCCCAAGAGAGCAGGAAAGGAAATCCATTCCTGCGCAGAGGGAAGGAAGGGGCTTTGGCACTGTTTCCTCCCAGTTTGATCACAAGGCCCATGCTGGGGAAGGGAGCAAATAATTCCCTCTGCATAATCTTGGACACCACTCAAGAGACCTCTGGTATTTGCAAAGTGCTTAAAGCTTTTCCCTTCAGGGGGAATCATGAGTGAAAAGTGCCTGATGGGTTCAATTCTCATTTCATACTGAATATAAACCCATAACAGTGCCCTGCAAGTTCTGCCCGTGGTTTCTCTTCCCTGGATTCTCTATAGGGATTTTCAGTTGACAGAATGTGGTTCTCAATTCTGACCTGAGGCGGACAGGTGGATTAAGGGCTCCAATAATTGCTAAGGCTAATGGCTGAAGCCATGGATGTGCTGGAATTCACTGCACATTACTGGCACTGTCTGGATAACACTGCTCAAAGCTCGGGAATGAGGGCACTGCCAGGGAGAATCCCAGGAAGAGCCTCACCTGTGAGGCTTTGGAAAAATGCACTGAATCAGGGATTGCTTGGCAAAGGAAGCAAGAGGCACAGCCAAGCCCAGCAGCTTTGTCTGTCCTGTGACATCTGTGCTGAGCATCTCCAAAATGCACAGCTGGGCAGTGGGGGCAACATCTGCCCTGGGCCCAGGGACAGCACAGCCCCTGACCTCTCATAGAAGCAGATTGGGCTGGGAAGATTTGGGATGAAAATCTCACAAACACACTTTTGGGGTGATCAAAAGTAGCAACAATCTCAAAGGCTTCCTGTGCCCCAAATCCACCACGAGGGCCATGTTCTCACCTGCAGCCTGAACGTGCACAGAGAGGCTCTAAAATCTGGAGGAGAGGGTCCTGAAGGTCGTTCCAGCTAAAGATCCCATCATGTTCTTATCAAACCCTTGCTGAAAAAGCAGAAATGTATGAAGTGCAATGAGTGCATATCAGGTTCTACACTGAGAGAAGTTATTGAGCAAAGTGTGCTTCATTCTCAGCCAACCTCCTCTCTCAGCTCTCTGGGTGCCTTTGTCACTCTTCTTGATGAACTCCATAGAATCATAGAACCATGGAATGGTCTGTGTTAAAGGGACCTTAAAGCTCATCTCATTTCACCCCCTGCCATGGGCAAGGACACCTTCCACTAGCCCAGGTTGCTTTTCCTTGCATTGCTTTCCATCAACCCAGAGCTGGACTCCTCCAGGTTTTTGGAGGGAACTTTTATTTAATCATTCGCTGAGTATTGTTTCATTTAGTTCCTCATCCTGAAACAAAGCAGAAGTCTTTGCACGATGCACGTGCCCCTGCAGACTGCCATCCTCCTCCCCTGACATTTACCTATGCAATAAGCCTCTGTGTGAACACCAGAGTGACTCAGTCACACCAAAATGAGCTGGCACAGGCTGTGAGCAGAGCTTGGCACAAAACTACCCCAGCTCCTGTGCAGAGAGTCCCTCAGTGTTAATACGGGAACAGAGTTTGGATGCTCTGCTCCTGCCCCCAGGTGCTCCCCTTTGTAGGGATTCCTCCTTCTCTTTAATTTGGCCCTTTACTCTCTGCAGGTGCTGCTGCTCTTGAGTTGGAAAAACCCAGCTTGTTCAAAGAAAGCCACTGAGAGCTGGAGCAGGGGCTGGGAGCTGGCGCTGGGGTCGGAGTGGGAGCTGGGAGCAGGGAACTGGAGCTGGGAGCTGGATTTGGGAGCTGGAGCTGGGGCTGGAAGCTGGGAGCTGGGGCTGGAAGCTGGGAGCTGGG
>VZRV01005513.1:11346-21430 GCA_013398115.1 Falcunculus frontatus
GGGAGCTGGGACTGGGATCTGGGGGCTGGCTCAGTGCCCGTCTGGCTCTGCACTTTCCCAGCTTCTGTTGCAGTGAGCAAAACAAATCCCAGCTACTCCTCCTCTTGGTCTGAAAGCTTACCCTGACTGCAGGGGGGATATAAACACAGGGCAGGGCCATGGACACAGAAGAAAATGGGGGGAAAGAGAGGAGGGACCTTGCCAGGCACCTGTTGGGACCCGATGGACTGCAATGAAGGGAATCCCATGAATGAGGGTGAGACGCCCGGTGTGTCCCAGCCCCGAGCGAGGGGCTGTGCTGGGGAGCATTCCAGCACCATCCCCAGGGAGGAAGGTCCTGACACAGGCACATCACCACCCGCTCCGTCCCCACAGTGAGTCCCAGCAGTGACCCCCTGCCACCTGCCCAGATCCCAGGTGCATCCTCGAGTGCCCTGGGCTCCTCCCGGGCCCTGCCCTACTCGCTGCTGGATCAGGGCCTTTACCAGCTCCCTGCTTCAGCAAGCAAGCAGCCCAGGGCTGTTCCTGACTCCCGAGAGCAGGAGTGCCGCCTTTACCTGCTTGAGCACACCCTGGAGCTCCCTGTTGGACCAAAGGTCTGTCAGGAGAAGTCGAGCAGCTTCGGCCGCTTTTGGACAGGAGCTAGGAAGATGAAAGCAACAGGAGGATTATGGCAGGCCCAGAGCAGCAGCCCACAGACACTGACCGCCTGGACAAACGCAGCTCCAGCTGGGAGCCTGGCCAGCCACGAACAGGACTGTCAGTAACACCCTCCCTGCTCTCTCAGCAATATTGTGTGACAACAGCTGTGACCAGAGCAGGGCAAATGAAAGAGAGGGGAGGATCTGAGTGGGAAAATGAGCTGAATGAAATGAAACTGAGCTGAGTCTGAAATTTGAGAGAGGGAAAGAGAAGGGAAATGGTGCCAACCCTTCGCTGGAGTCTGCAGGGACAGTGTGGGTGGATCTCCCGGGACGGGGCAGAGGAGCGGGCTCAGAGCTGCCTGGAGAGGACAAGGGATGGGAGCCTTTGCAATAACATCTGCAAGCAGCCCAGAGCCCTTACTCAGCACAAGCGAACAGATACTTGCTCATGTAACAGCTCGAAACCATGAGTCATTGCATGACCTTTTATAATTTTGGAGCATTTCATACCCAGATATCCCCTCCCTGCTTGCTCCCAGTGCTGCTCCCAATCTCCTGGGCCTCCTCCTGGCTGTGGGAGACTCCTGCTCTGGGGTCAGAGCAGCAGCCCCAGCCTGTCCCACCCAGGGTGATGGAGAGGAACAGGACCAAGCTCAGGACCCTCCCTGTCTGATACAGCTCCACAAAACCTCACGTCCTCAAAAACAGTCCTCAAAACATTCCTCAAAATAGTCCCCAAAAGCCTACAAGAAATGGGACCAATAGGTCATGAGGAACCTGGGACATAACTCCACACTTGGAGTGTGGGAGGACAGGGATGGAACCACATCCAGTAAATTTTGGGGCATTTCTCTAACACAGACAGCACCTGTTACCAAAGAAATGATCGAGTTTAACTTGGTCATAAACTTCAAAGGGGTTGTGCAGCTCCTGGTGTTGCGTGGAGGGATGGAGGACAGTCAGAAATTTCTGAGCAATGCTTTGGGACAGAAAAAACAGGTTTTATTGCCCAATCTCTTCTCTAGTTATAACCACCCTATGCTCTGTCGCCAGAATGACAATGCTGTAAAACATTTTTTGGCTGAAATGTTGTCTGTGGCTGAAAAGCCATTAAAGCCCTACAAACCCAAGGGTAGCTGTGATCAGACAGGCAGAGCATGAACTGGACTCTCTGTTTCAAGGATTTGTAGTTTCAAGTTGTTTCTCTCTTTCTAAGCCAGAGTAATTTTCTCTTATTTTTGAAATAATTTACTTCTAATGGTGCTAAATATGTACTTTTTGCCACTATGTCTCCAGAGAACACCTCAAAAGTTTTGTATTTTCAAACTAAAATTACCAGCATTGGTACCTGAGTCATTTATGAATTCAGGCAGAAGAATTTCTAAACTCTTCAATTGAAGGACTGGCACTGACTGTTTCATACAGCATTGACTGCTACAATTTAGGTGTAAAAAGCTCAATATGAACTGGTGGAGCCGTGATGCCAACTTCAGCAGGCAAACAGCATATCCCAAACAAAATATAGTGTGAACATAGAGGTGGATAACACGGAGCAGAATATCAAGGACAGCTGATTTGGGGAAAAAACTCCTTAATAACAAGTTGCCTGAAAATCAAAGTTGATTTTAAGGACAGTCTGTTTGTTACAAATAGAATTATTCATGAAAAATCGTGGAAAGGCAATGAGGGAAGTGTCCTCCGGTGTCAGTGGCAGGAGTCATCCAAAAAGCTACAGACTCAACAAAACATAAACAAGACACAATCAGAAGGAAATTGTGGGAAATGGGGAGAAACAGAATGGGGGCAAGAAAAGACAAGAATTTTGTCCATAAATATCAAATAATGGGGAGAAATAATCCTTCCTCAAAGGACAAAAGAACAAAGAACTTTGTGTGTCACAGAGAATGCCAAGGCATCCCCAGAACAAGGATTTCTTTAGGATGTGAAAAGATTATAAAATTGACATCAAGGTGCAATCTTTGGAAGAAATGGGAGATTGGAAATGTGTGGATGAGAAGAACCCTCTGGCATGGTGAATAATCAAGGGAAGACCTGAGTTTCTCGGAAGATTAGTTTTGGTGAAATGCTGTGGTGGAATTGAACTGCAAAATAAAACTGCAATAGCAAAGGTGTGAAAAGTGAGGGAACAAAGAGAAACCAAAATAAATCCATGGTAAAGGGATGAACTGCAAATGTGATACTCTAAATACAGGGAGAGATTTTGGAAAAAAGCTTTGAGCGCAGCCAGTAGAATTAATGAGGAGAATTTAAATTTAATTAGTGAAATAATGTTGCCTGAAAATGAGCAGAGGAATGTTTTTCAGACAGTTGGAGAAGAAAAATGAAAAGGAAGCTGAACACCCCCATAAATCAGGTTCAGTGGCTTCATTTTCAGAAACACTACCAAAATTTGAAGGAAATATTCAATATTTTGGCAACTTGGATTAAAAATAATGAAGAGTGAAGGAACCCCATAAGACCATGAACCCCATGTCAGAGATGAGAGCATCTGCAGGAGACACAGACAATTACTTAATTGGGATGCTCCAGGAAGAAGAAACCACATTCATCAGATAAACTGCTGAACCCTTTTTGCCTTTCAGTCAGAATCCAGCTGTGAAGACACATGAGGAGAAAGAAACATGGGAAGAGAGAACGTGGGAAAGGGCAAGATCCACAACTCACTGGAATGGAACCTGAAGTCTCTTTCTAAGCTATGACTCTAAAGCTGTTTGAGCAGGCTGAGCTCCTGGTTTGCAGCTGGTAAGGCAGTGAGAGCCCAGCTCAGAAACACAGGGCAGCATCTGTGGGTGGCAGAGGAGACACAGGGAGGGAGCCCCGGACACCAACCCCAGCCTGGGGGTCAGGGAATGCCACAGGGAACTGAGCCAGATTGACAGAGAAAACTGCAAAATCCTGGCAGGATGCAGGGTGTCCATGTGTCCTCCCTGGCCAGTGGGTCACCCCTGAGCCCCCCTTTCCCCCCTCTCTCTGCTGCCTGTGGTGCTGGGAAGGAGGAGGTTGATGAGGTGGGACTCACCATATTCAGAACCACAGTGGGGACCTGGGGGCTTCAGCCAGCCCCCCAGAGAGGTGGGGTACTTATTGATTTCCACTGGGGAGGGGGGAGGCTCTTTCTGATGTAGGACTGGACAAATCCCACCCTAATTGTTCTTGTTTATCTTCACAGGCGACATGTGACACTGGGAAAATTTCACCTTGTGACTTACCAAGAGTCCAAAGTCTCCCCAAAATCTGCTCTACTGGAACAGCCTGAAATAATGGGGCTTGAACAAGTAAGATTAGTCCTGGGTGGAAATTGTTCTCTTTTTCTTTTTCTCTAAGAACTGAACAGCATAAAAATCTTTTGGGACAAAAATGAATAATGGAGGAAAAGGAACAACTCAAGTTTTGGACATTGTAAGAACTGAGGAGTTTCTTGGGAGGACAGTTCTCCGGGCAGAACTGGAGACATCTCCAGGGTTTGGTAACTCCTGACAGCTCAGTGAGTCACCTCCAACAAAGCTCATCCCCAGCAGCCAAGGCAATTAAAGTGTTCCCAGCCCGGGTTGTGCAAGGCTGTGCTGGAGCAGCAAATTACTGAGCACTGGTCTGAGGGAGCCACAGCAGGACTTCAGCACGAGTAAACGCCATTCAAAACAAGAAGGGCTTAGGAGAGGGCTGGGTTTCATGGTAATTGGGCTCGTTGGAGAGTGGAAGCAAATAAAAGCAGCAAATAGAGCGACGCTCCTTGGCCCAGGCCCAAACTAAACAAGGAGGCCCCGTGTAATGACTGAGAGTGTCTCTGCCATGGAACAAGAGGTGGATTGGAAGAACTTTATCAAAGGATGACGAAGGCATGCAAATGGCTTTTCACAACAGAAAACAATGGGTTGCTTGTCTAAGGCATTTTAAAACAAAGACAGATGGCAGGAGAGATGAAAGCCTAGGAAGGAGAGAACATGGTCAAAGATAATGGAAGTTTAACACCAGTTTGGCCAGAAATGAACACACAACTTGGCAAGGCTTGACAGGCTTGTGCTGCAGGGAATATGGATAACAAACAGGACAGAATTCCTACCACCAAACCCCAAACCAAGTCCTAAAATAGAAAGTGGTAAAATATGATGAGATTGCTCAGCTGGTGTAAAATACAGGAGTGGACCAGGAAGGTACTTAAAATAATTCCTGTCTGTGTTCCCCCAGAGCTGCATCTTGAGGAGGATGATTCAACAAAAAGATGAAGAGATTTGCACATAGAAGTTAAGCACAATCCTTGTGTACCTGCAGTGCTGAACCTCAGACCTGACCTTCATGACAAGGCTTGAGGGAAGCCCAGGAGCCAGGAAGTCACTGACATCCCCTGTTCTGAGGGCTGGAATTTTTCATAGCTCAGAGAACCCCAGAGTGGTTTGGGTTGGAAGGGACCTTAAAGAGCATCCTGCCATGGGCAGGGACACCTTCCACTATCCCAGGCTGCTCCAAGCCCCGTCCCACTTGGCCTTGGACACTGCCAGGGACGGAACAGCCACAACTTCTCTGGACAACCTGTGCCAGGGCCTCACCATCCTCACAGGGGAGAATTTATTCCTAATATCCAGTATAAATCTCTCCTCTTTTAGTTTGAAACCATTCCCCCTTGTCCTGTCACTATCTGCTCATGTAAAAAGTCACTTCTCCTCTTTCTTATAAGCTCTATAAGTACTATTTTTAAAAGATTTTAAGATGTTGCTGCTTCAGTTCTTTTTAGAATTTCCTAAAATTCAAGCAGAAAATTTCCAGAGGCCCCTTTGCAAATCCCACCCTGGATGGTTCCTGCCTGTTTCCAAGAAACCAGTGCTGAAGATTTCTGCCCACCAACATGCCCAATTCCTTTATTAGGAAGGAGTAATGCTCTAGTCTGGCTCCGAAGGGTGTTGGGAAGGCTCTGGGGTCAGTCTGGCTCTGTCTCTGCCTCTGCCTTGTGCCCCACACTCACCCGTTCCGGCACAGGCTCACTACATTATTTAGCAAGTTGCTGGACAGGTAAGACTTTCCCAGGTGGGGGTTGGACATGATGAGGTTCCTCAGAGTGTAACAAGCTGATGTCATGATCTCCCCATAGCTGCTGGTGTTTCCAGACTGGAACGACAGGAGACGGGACACATCTGGGAGCACCTGGTGAGCTAAAGAGGTGGAGGAATGTTCCAATCAACAATCAAACACAATCTGGCACAAGCGAACAATGCTATTTGTGTTAGCACCAAGCAGAGTTATCTCTGCAGGGAGGCACTGAAATGTTGGACAGCAATGGCATCATCGTCATCTGTGGATTTTTCCAAGACAAAACGAGGGCTGCAGGCCTTTGGAAGGGCAGTGTTGTTGGCCGTGGGCATTCAAGACCAACTCAGTTCCCAAAACACTGTCACCCTCGTGGTCCTGCAGGTTTGCCACTGTAAAGCACAGCCCGTGTCACACAGCACTGGTGACTGTCCTTGGGGCCAGAGGAAATGTCACTGCTCTGCCCAGTTCTGGAGCTTGGCTAAGGCTCCTTATGGGGCTTACAAAGCGAGCTGGGCAGATCCCAGAGAGCTGAAAGCTGGGATCCAGCGCGAGGGAAGGACTTACCCATGGTTTTGTGGAGCACAGGATGCCTGGACATGTTGCTCAGCAGAGAGGCCCCGGACCGGACGACCTCGGAGCTGTTGGACTGGAGCAGCCGAGCAATGCGGGGCAACCCCTTCTCCTTCAGCCCAATCAACTGGCTCATGGCATTGGACATCTGAGGGAAAGCAGAGATGTCCATGACTTCCAGTGCCAGGGGGAAACAGCTGGGATGATGGTCAGGGCTGGAGGAATGTGACTGTGCCATAAAATGAGCACTGAACAATCCTTTCTCCTGCTGCCATAATCCCACTTACTCTGTCAGTTTTACCTCTCTTCCCCACACTTACAGGAGCCTGGAGAAAAGGAGGCTCTGGGAGAACCTTCTGGCTCTCCTCAACTCCCTGAGAGGAGGGTGCAGCCAGCAGGGGGTCAGGCTCTGCTCCCAGGGAGCAATGGACAGGACAAGAGAAAATGATCTCAAGCTGCGCCAGGGGAGGTTTAGATTGGCTATTGGGGAAACTTCTTTACCAAAGCAGTTGCCAAGCAGTGGCACAGCTGTCCAGGGCAGTGGTGAAGTCACCATCCCTGGGAATGTTCAAAAAATATGTGGATGGGGCACTTGGGGACATGGGTTAGTGGTGAACATGGGTGAACAGCTGGACTTTTAGAGGGCTTTTCCAAGCTTAATGATTCCATGATTCTGTGACATTTGAAAAGTCAGCCTCTCATCTGCTGTGATGCAGCTGGTTCTGCTGTTCTCTGGAGCCCCAGCGGAGCAACTGATGGCTCAACTGACATTCCAAAAGCTGGAGAAGTTTTGCTTTCATGTCCACATTGCCCTCACCCTTCACAGCCCCCTGGCAGCTCCCTGCCATGCTACAATGGGCTGTTGGGGAGCAGGAACAGATAATGGATGCCCTTAAAAAACAACCTGAGGACCAAAAATACTCATCTTAGATGTGATCTCGTGCTTGTAAATGTAGAAGGTCTCAGGAGGCAGCCAGGGCAGATGAGTTCAAGCACATCCCCTGAGTAAACTGCCGTTATTGACAGAGCTTAAACTGAACTTCTCAGTTTCTGCCCCAGCAGAAAGGCTGCTGGAGACACATGTCCATCAACAGTGACATGGGAATGGAGAGAAGGGGCTGGAAAACATGTGCCCTGTTCCACCTTCACACCAACAGGACTGGGGTGTGTAAAGCGCAGTTGAAGGACATTCAGAGCCATCCTCGATGAGCTAAAGGATCACAGCAAGCTCCATAAGCTCTTCCCCAGATTCCCTTTCCATCAAATGACAGCAAACCCAGCAACTCCAGCTCCAGCTCTGAGCTGGAATGAGACCCTTGAGGGGAGGAGCCACTTCTGCACATCCAGACAAATTTCAGCCATTCCATTCCAGGAGGCTGAATTAAGTTGCTCCAGCACTGTCAGAGCTGGGTTTGGTTGTTTATCCCTTGTGCGATGTTGTTGATTGCTGAAATTTTATTTTCCCTGGAGCACAAAACTCCAGCCCCATTTCTCTGACCAGCTCTACCCATATGTGACAGCCTCTCTCCACCTTCTGGTTCGTGGCACTGCTTAGTTAAATTGCCAAAAGTCAAGGTGCACAATTATTTAGCATGGAAATCGTTGTGACAAAAGGAGATCAGAGCTGGCAGGTTAATGCCATCCCAGCAGGGAAGGCTCCATGTGAGTCACCCGTGTCTCTGGGTAGGACACTCCCCACACGTGACACACCTCTCCTACCTATGGAATCATTATCTCTTTATCTCCCCATCCATCTTATTTAAATTGGGATTGATGGAGTTGGGCACAAACAGACAAGTCAGGGGCTGTCCCAGTGGAGGCAGCCTGCAAGGACCTGCCCAAGGCAGCGACGTAGGCCCATGGAGCCACGGTTGTGACATGTCCCTCACGGTGCCACAGCATCACCCAGCCACTGGCACCACCATGCTGCTGTGCCCACGGGTCAGGACATCTGTCACAGCTATTTTACAGGCAGCTCTGAGGTGTGGACAAGCCACAATCCACAGCACAACCCACCCTGTCATTAGAGCCACCTCCCCTTGGAGCACACGCACGGGCAGTGGCTCAGCCCTTCTCCCGCCTCTCATCACATCTGGCTACGGGTGCACATCTGGGCTCACCCTCACTGCTGCCCTGGGGGAAGGTGCCAATGCCAGCAGCTGCTGGTAGTGAGACCAACAGACTGGGGAAACTTGGAAACCCAGTGTAGGGGTCTGGGACAGATCCTTGGGATGCTGACTATAGCCCCCCATGAGACTCTGAGTTTGGAGTTAATAAACATCCCCCTGGATCAAACACTGCGGAAAGACTGGCTGTGGCGCCCTGAGGTTTAAGGAGGACATTTTCCTTTTTCATGGCTGAGTAGTGACAGTGATCAGTGACCTCAGAGGTCTTCCCAACCTTACTGACTCTGATTCAATGAAGTGCTGACACATTTGGGTACACACGTGTGGAGGGGAGGGAAGCTCTTACCAGCCCTCGGCTCGCAGTGAGGTTCTGCAGAGCTCCAGCACAAGCTTCCAGGGTGGCATCCTTCTTGCTCTGATCCATCAGGGACAGGTAGGTACGGATGGCATCTGAGTGGTAGAGCCAGCTGGGGCCTTTGGGTTTGAAATCCTCCTCAGGAAGGGGGACCCCGTACTCATCATTCTGCAAAGACATGAGAAACGGGGAGCTCAGATCCTGCTCTTCCCTTGCAGCCCCTGCCTGGGGCCGAACATCACATTCCCAATCCCTCTGTGGCACATCCTACCTCCATTTTCCCACTCCTGCTGTTGAAGCAGCCTGTGAGAGTTTTGTCCATGTAAACGCTCCGGGCCATGTGGTTGAGCTGGGTGTATTTGTTGGGAACTTCAGCATCCAGGCGGTAGGAGAGGTTGTGCAGGATGCAGATGCAGTTCTCCACAGACTGCATCACCCCCAGAAGAAAAATGCAAACATCACATTAGGCAGAAAACTATGGAGCAGCACCAGAGAGGACATGGACTAGGCCATAATCAGCTTTTTTAGCACCATAGATGCTCCTGAGCCTGGTTCAGGGAGCGAGGGATGGGAGGGAAGGAGCTGGGATAGGAGTGAAGGAAGGAGCTCAGTGAGCTGCTGACCCAGAGAACACTGGGAGGTCTCACTGCCACAGACAAGTTGGCAAGCAGGAAAAGAGAGAGTGAGAGCAGTTGGATCAAATCACGAAATTCCAAATCTTGAAATCCCCCTCTCGCCAGAGTCAACCTCCAATGACTCTGAGTCATAGCTACAGATCAGGTGACACTTTTCACCAAGAATAGGCCTTAAGCTTCCTTTCCCTGGATGTCAGAGTGCCCAGTGGGAAAAGCAAGGAAGAATTTTGGCTGGATACCCATAACCAACACCAGAACCTGCGGTTACATTTCCAAAGAGCTGCATTCGGTGTGTGGCGCTGGAAAGGGGCTTCCTGCAAAAGCCATCCCCAAAAGAGGGATTGTTCAACCCAGAGAGAATTCAAAGTAACTTTGGTAACTTTGAGGGTGTTGAACTCCCCGAAAGGTGTCTACAAACACTGTTTTGTCCAAGGCAAGTGCTGTTGACACACAGTCATCAGTCACAGTCAGGGGACTGGCAGAGAGATGCCAACTCCTGGCTTCCTGCTGCATATGGTGCCAAGCTGGGGATTATACACCTGAGTCCTGCTACATGAGGAGACGTGGGGTGTAAAGAGCAAGAGCTAGAGATTAGGATGCTGGAAGGGGGAAGGTTTGGGAAGGTTCGGGAAGGTTCGGGAAGGGAAGGTTCGGGAAGGTTCGGGAAGGTTCGGGAAGGGAAGGTTCGGGAAGGGAAGGTTTGGGAAGGTT